>JABAJT010009963.1:0-10279 GCA_018850275.1 Tephrocybe sp. 9174TJB
ACTAATGCAAAACGCATCCAATCGACTCATAACATGCGGAGTACCATGGAATCGTACACATCGTTGTCCATGGTCCGCGATCTAGCCTCCCAATTCCCTGCTCTGCCACCTCGCCGCCTGGACCCCATCGAGCAATCACCTCCCCCTATGCAACATTCGGAATTCTGGGATGATACTGCATCGGTTCTTTCGCAGGTTTCCACGGTGAAACCTGAAACCCAAGGGCTCCATGCAGCAGGAGGTGCGGTTCATCACGGGACGGCGAGAGAGACGACTGGAGCTGTTGAACCTTCTGTCCACCTCGACACCTCTTCGAACGCTCCAGGTAGCACTATTACAGCACCAATCAGCGCTTTGTCTGGTTACGTACCCACCCCAGCTACGCAGTCCATCATGACTGCCCTAACCGATGATCCATATATGGACTTTGGATCTGCCCTAGGCTCTGGGAAGTCCCGTGCTTTCGTACGCGACAGTGGTGGAACGCCACACCATGCTGACTGGATCGATTACGATGCGATTCCTGGAACACGCCTACCTCCAGTCACTGAGGAAAGTGAAAAGCATAGTGCACACACTCCTTCCAGGTACTCGCGGAAGAGCGGAAGCCTTGATACACTCCGGATTTCATGGCTTAAAAATCCAGATACGGAACAGGAAGAGCCACAACTCGCGCGTGCGGTGAGCTTGAAATCCCACGTTGCTAGGATTAAAAGTGTGGGAAAGGCACCAGTGCGGGCAACACCTCGACCTATCAGAACCACGCATCCACGAGGCAGTTTGCATATCGAGCACATTCAGATCCCAGCCAAGGAGTTCAGTGACGTAGAGATCATACAGGGAAGCTTCGACAGCGCATATGGCCGCAGCGTCCTGAGGGATTCAGATGTACTGGGTAACGAGAGTTTTGCTGCGTAATTAACTTCATGGCCTTACTTTACTTATATCTCTACTTTCATCATGTACACTATGCATGTCAACTTGTACTTGTTTTATCGTCGCATTCTTCCACACACGAACTCATATCAGCACAAAGATTCAACGGTCGACCATGGTCGACAGAATGCTGCGTAACACATTGGGTATGTCAGCTGTGTTTCCAACACGGAACCCACGACCTGGAAGGCTCTTGGTTATCCTGTGGTTAGGTGGGTTTGAATTCAGTCATGCGAAAATCCAAGGCATGATAACACGCACCATGCTGCCTCGGCACCCTCTCCTATACAGATGAGCGCTGTATGGACTTTGGGGTTCCGGTTCATTGCACGCGTCAATTCCGCAGAGGTTATCTGATACCGACTAAAATTTGCATCCTTGTAGGGAGGAGTTATTAGTCTTGGCCTATCCGCTAACGACAGGAATATTACCGTGATTGCGATAACGAACCAGTCATCTGTTGCCGGGTAGCTTAGCCACATCGAAGGACCAGTTAAAAGAGTAAACATACCCGCATCGAATTTGGCAACTTCATTGACGCCCTTTTCGATCGCCTCGACTATTGAGTGATTGTGATGATCAGAACGCATTCAATAATCAGCACATAAAAGATAATACCCGTATAGTCGCCAGCAAATGCGTATTGGGGGATCATACCCATCTTCTCCACGACTTTCCATCTGTCATGGAGCTCGCTGGGAGGTTTATCAGATACCACCAATGGGATATCTGGACCATCTCCAGACTATGATTTTTGAGGTTGGGCTAGGCTTTCATAAAGATTTGCTTCGACTTACATGGCCGTAGATCTGAAAGAATATGAAGGTATAGGTCACGCATGTTACTTTGAAAGAGTATGAGATAGAACGAACATCCCAGACGTATTTTTCCTTCCTCGAGAGTTTTTCAAAAGTCTCCATCAACATGGCCGCTAAAGCATTGAATGAGCAAATTAAATGACGATGTACAGGAAGACGTACCTGTTTCCATGCTCCTTTGCAGCCGGCCATCGTACTGGAAGCGGTACCTGACATAATGTCAGCTCTAAATTCCGAGAGAAGTAAGTGGTGGGAGTACATCGATGCACTAAGGTCAAAGATAAATCTGATCCTCTTCGGTCTAATAGGTTGACATCAGCATACAGAAGCTTCTCAAGGCAAACATCCTCACTTTATCTGGGGTCGGCCGAGCTCTGGTTTCTCCATACCCCGGCGCTTGTAAACAGTCGCTTCTCCTGTAAGACCCTCTGTCAGTCGACTATCGTCGAGCTCCCCGTCTGTTTGCCGCTTCATCCACACGCGCTCTTCCTCCTTGGCTGCAAGATCTGGTTTTTGTAAAAGATGAGTTGATCAAATTGCCAACTAGAGAGACAGAACATACATTCGAGCAGATCGTGAAGGGATAGCATGTGAGCCTGTGTCGCTTTCATAATTTCACCGTAACCTTTTGCCTCCGAAGCAGACATATCAAGCTCGTCGAGCCGCCGCTGCAACTCCTCTCTTGCCATCTCTCTCGCCTTCTCCTTGATGTGATCGGGAACATCGTCTTTCAAGGCATCGGGGACCTTTGAGATTGTTCAGCGTCCAGTCCTACTGACTCATTAACGTGCTCACTTGTTTGATATCACCTCCCTTCCAAAGGCGTTTATACCCGCCACGACCCCCCATTCCAGCCGTATCACGTCCACCGGTCTATGATGGAAGGATTGTTGACGGAGGGCGGTATATCAAAAATGAGTCTACGTACGCCTCCTGCATATGTGTTTCCACCGGAGTGCTCCTTGTCGTCGTGCTTACCCTCCTTGGGCTCGGTCAAATCAGTTTTAGTAGGCTCGAATTGTATGTCTTGAACTTTTTTCGCCGCTTCACGAGCGGCATCGAGGCCAAGATGAGGGACCTGCAATCTATTTCCACAAGCCGAAGTAAGACAGCCTGAAAACTTAACGATCAATAGGCACACTGACCCATGGTGCTCGAGGATTTCGGTGAGCTTATCGATCGTTTCTGGCTTATAGATATCAAAGTCAAAAATGTTGCGAAGTGCATCTCCGAGTGTGTCCTGAGGGTATGCTTGCATATGCCGGATCAAGTTGATCAACTCTAAAAGGATCCTCATTTCAGCGTCTACTCTCATGAAGATGCACGGGCGGCAAACCTCTCAACGAATAGGGATAATTTAACACGCCGGTATCGTAGGCATGACGCAAGTCATGGAATGCTCCAACGAGGCGTAGGATCATATCCTCGTCAAGATTGGGAGCCAACTGCTGTAGAAGTTTACGCTCCGATGCCCTGTCGGGATTCGTCACGGAATGCGGGCTGAAATTTTCGCCCAAAACCTGCAAGAAGTGGTTTCCCAGGAAAGCTATCCGGACGTCAGATAGGGAGGAAACCTATTGAAAGGAGTGCTCACGATATCCTGGGCGATTGGCAAGTAGGATGAGGCGGAAGTTCGGATGAACAACGATGTCATTATCGCGTTCGCGAGTAGGTCGAACCCGACGGCCGTCAGAGAGTGTCATTTCGCCCTGTCCTGCGAGGCTACGGAATATGGCCACAACATGCTCAGGTGCCTTGTCAGCCTCGTCGATGATGATTACTCTTCCGTAGGTGACAGCTCGGAGCAGGGGTGAATCAGTGTACTGGAGCACACCCCCTTCCAAGGAAGTAGTGAACATCAACTGATTAACAGTCGTGTCACGATGGAGCTGAATGTACTCTCTGGGCCGCCTCAAAAGCTATGTAAAATGTCAGAGCCATCGTAGCATGGATAGATCCTAACGGACCTGGCAAAGCCTAGAACTCCGGATGAGTATTCAGAATTAATGATATCTGGGGCGGGTTGAACCCACCGGTCAACAATCTTGTTTTTACCGACTCCCTGCAAGACATTATTGAGAAAATGGAGGCTAAATATCCATAGGAGACTAGCATGTACCTGGTTACCAAGTAGCACGACGTGTTCACCCAGAAGCTCAAGGTCAATCGCCAGATCCCGCATCATCCCACTCTGAATGCTATTATCGTAGAAGTGTTCCATATGAGGCACATGGGAGGCCACGCCATCCACGTCCTGTGCGGCATTGAAGAGCGGGATGGCCACTCGTACGGCGTCTTCGGCAGAAGCGTTAGAACCAGAGAATATCAAATGATCCCCTTCGACGACCGGATTAGAATTAAACTAGGCCATGCCGTCAGCGTCATCATTGATTCTCATGCGACTTTAAAAATATTAACCAAGGGCATTTTGCGTTCAATTTTGCCCTCTTCTAGTAACGCATCGAGGTTCATCCTTTCCGTAGCAGGTAAAAAATCAGCCAGCAGCGACCGGTTGATGAGAGCAGTGAGATCTTCACTCGAGGGGAGTACCGCTAGTCGTTTGGCAAGCCGCACAAGGGACCGCGTGCCAAGTTTCCTGTTCTTCAATACATTATCGTCGGACATGCTTTGCCTGTATTTCTCCGCGAAGGATAATAGATTCTCTATGAGATAGGAAGGGCAACCCGTAGCACTCAAGATATCCCTTTCTTCGGCGCGATCCATGGGCTGGCTTGGAATGGGGAAGAACATATTGGCATGCTCATCAGAGAGCCAATCCTTGAGAGGCAATGACTTGCTAGCCGTGCTGATTATCCTGAATGAGGGGTGCGCAACGAATAGTTCACCAGTAGAAAGCTAGGAGATGGTGCATATCAGCGGGTAAGATGGCTGTGATGGCACGCTTACCTCTTCGGGGGATGCTTGTGATACAATCCGTTTATTCTCCCAAAGCTCGATCTCCCTATCTTGTATTAAACGAGCCAGGGAGCCTGCGGTGGACCCAATGACGTCGAGACCCGAGAGATGGAGCATGTGCCCAGCCGACGCGCCTTCAATCAATGGGCTAAAACAACTGGAATGAGAACTCTGTACCAAGAGGAAAGAGTGCCACAAACCTTGGTTCCCAAGTCGTCGCACCGCCATCTTGGATCTTCCGCCTCATCACCAACTCCCGACCACCCAGTTCCTTGTACATATGGACCACCTCCTGGTCATAGCCTAACACTTGTCCGAAAACTTTCATGAGTGTCGTGCTCGATGTCGAAGCTGTGGATGGCACTGCCGGAGGTATAAGTGAGATGTCCCATCCCAATGCATGTGCTTGCAAAAGACAAGTGAGAAGGCCCAAGAATCTATTAGTAGGATAGAATTCGAGGCTGCCCTCGAAGGGAAAGGGTCGAAGTGTTTCTGTACCCGCAGGCACTTTAAGAGCAATAGAAGGCGAGTTCGTGTGAGAGAACGTCACTTCCGCTGTTGTCTTATCGCAGCGTTTTATGGCAGAGACTCTGTAGCCGAGAAGTCCAATATCTTCATTAGGGGTTAACATAGACGGGGTCCCAAGCTCCCCAAGTCCAGCTTCGGCAGTCTGACGGGCAAGCATAGCCCATGCCTGAAACGGGGCATGTACCAGGGCTGGGTGAATCGTGAGTATCAACCTGGCAAGTTGGCCAGGGGTAAGGCCAACATCGGGCGGCGGAAACGCTGCAATCAAGCTGGCTAGTTTGGCAAGGGCGGTTTGTGGGAAGGGAGGCAAGGAGGAGCGCGATATAGCCTCAAGAGCATTCCTCGACTCGCTAGCATACTGAGTTGATAGTATTAGATTGCGGAGATTGGTGTACAGGGGGCCCGATGGTGCATGCTTGGTAGTGGCGGTGCGAAGGGCTGTCAATGAACCAATGGGGTCGATAAAACGCGATTGGAAGCGGCTGCGAAAGGGAGGGTCTAGAGGGTACCCGGGGTATGGTGGGACGGGCGCAGCAATGGCAATAACGCGAAAGTTCTTGTGTGCTGGAACAAAGTTGTGTCCACCTCCTACTGCAATAGAGTTCGAGGCTTCAAGTTGTGCAAATCGCTGGGGATGAATAATATGAGTTCCATCGTCGAGGTTCATTTCGCGATTCTCTAATAGATTATTGAGGACCTGCATGGCATTAGTTCCTGAAACGCGACCCAGTTATCAGAGGTTCAACGTACTGGCATTATTCCACGCTCAGCCTTTTCTATTCCCTCTAAAATTAAGATTCGACCATGCTTCACTGCCCTTACGGCAGGGCTATCAACGTAAACCAAATTTCCGCCCTTTCTGATTTCTCTCCCCTAGAAAAAGTACAATGAACATGTGCTCAAGAGTTCGTATACATCGGCGCACCTGTTTGAGTTCCGTTTCTCCTACATCTCGATGGAGAGCAATGTACTCGTATTCCGCGTTAATCAAACTGCATGGGGTATCAGCTCGTAAGTCATGGGGTATCCTCGTCCAACAGTTCGCACTCGCCTAGCAAATGTCATAGCAAGGCGCCGTGCGTAAGGTCCCGGTTGAGATACTAGAAAGATATCCTGTCCTAGCAGATACTTTTGCAATAGAAAGTGCAAATTATCTCTATTCACTGCGTTGTTTATATCCAGCAAGTCCTTCGAATGTGGAAGCTTCGACGGTGCCAAGGCTGAAGGAACTTCGTATGTGATATCTCCCAGTCGTAGGGTTCCTACAGGAGGTGGAAGAGGCGTCAATTCCTTCAAAATGTGGTGCAACCGTCGTTGGGCCATTGTGGTGTCAATCGAAGTGGGAAACAGTCTTGAAAGAAGGTTTCTACGAGATAAACGGCCCAAACAGTGAATGAATAACGGATTCCACGGGAGAAGTAGCGCTGGAGAGGGGTAACACTGGATATATGGACGTATGCTGGTTGATAACATGCATTTCGGGGTCAAAGGCCGGAGTCGGGTATGTTTGTACCCGGTTTCAAGTTTTCAACTTGTCAGTGATGACATTGAAAATATTGAAACCCCTATACATATTTCTCAAGGCCTATTTTACATCGAGACACAAGAAACGGGGATGGATGCATGGTTCGACAGTAAAAGCATCTATGTCATGATAGCCAGACCAAAAAAAACCTCATTATTACAGAGCGGAGCAAGACTCAGCAGGCTCGATAACTACTCATAAATGTACACGGAACGAAAAAAGTTCTTTCACCACTCTCCTTGGACGGAATATGCGCGATATTGTTTCAAAAATTTTCTGTTAAAGGAAAAAGTAAAGTAAATTGGTTAGCAATGCTATGTAAAATAGATGATAAAATAATGGTGGCACCTTTTCCAAAGAAGAAACGAGTACCCTTGGGCTGCGAGTACTTGTTCGACATCTGGTGCAAGGTCTTGGACAGCACTGCCGGTCCACAGAAAAACTGGATAGCAGCAAGTTGAGAGCCTGTGGGACAAGTAGTGTTATATAGCACTCACCACACCGACATCGGTCTCGGGGTGCTTCTCCGCGACAGAGGTGAAGACACGATCCCAATTGGGCCGACCAAAGTGCGTAGGAGCACGAAGCGAGGTAATAGCGTCCTTCTCAGCACCGACATCCTGCACAATGATGTTGTTCATGTCGTCCTCCTTAATCTTAGCAGTGAGGTAGATATTGATCTCGATGCGGTTCTGCGTGTCTTGCTCCTCAATGGCATGTAGAAGCGAATGGAACCATTCAGCTGTGCCGAAATCACGGATGACCCATGTGAAGTAAACCTGAAAAGCCTGTTAGGGATGATATTAACGAGACAAAGAAAAACGAGCAGGACCTTTGAAAGACGGGTGGGCTTGGAGTTGTTAAAGCTGTTCATACGGTACCAGATCGACTTCAGGATCCTAAGAAAGAGTGATTAGATAGATGCTCGCAACTATTTACGCGCAATACTCACGAAGCGAATGGAGTGACACCAATACCAGCACCAACAAGTAGAATGGTCTCGTAATTCAAAAAGTCCTCACTGGCACTTCCGAAGGGTCCATCAACCATGACTCGAGGTAAGGTACGATTGATGGGAGGGCTTGCTACAGTGCCGACCACCTTTCCACCTGCGGGACCATCACCCTTATCACCCTTACCCTTTGGCTTGCTCTCAAAATCACATCCGACAGCTTTGGCCAAGGCTTTGGTAAAGTCCCCAACGACACGGATGTGGACTGAGATGTAGTCCTCCTCGGGTGCACTAGAGGCCCGTTAACTCGTATCGAATGTGGGGGGAAAAAAGAAAAGACAAACCTTGTCAAGGTGAATGGGTGCCATTGGAAGTAGGACACTTCGGGACAGGAGAGGAAGATGTATTGTCCAGCCCGGGTGGTCGTCTTCTCCTTCTTGATTTGAAGTTCCATGACATTCGATGGGTGCTGGATGACTTTGGAAATATAGGTGACATGGCGAGAACGGACTTCACGAAGGATGCGCTCCGAAATCCAAATCACACCGCCGATCAACCAGTATCGCTAAAATACAATAATGAGAACAATAACAAAAAACCTCAACAACCACGCTCACCCAGAAGACACCGACGGAGTTGAAGGAACAGAATGGAGGTCTGTCGGGTTGAATCATGCAGAACATGCCGTGGAGCTGCCAGCAAATGAAGAAGGGGATGAACAGGTGGTGGGAGTACCAGAACCGTTCAAAGTGTGCGCGCCTCCTTTTCTCAAGGGCAAAGAATACCATGACTGCAAGGCAAGCAGTCATAATCCAACCAGTCGCACCTGGACCTGTGAGGAAGTTGATGGAAAGGAAGGCGAGGACGCGCTGGCCTGTGGTTGTTGCATCAGGGTCAAGCATAGCGAGCTTAGCAAAGTTGACCATGTGGGCGATGATATGAACAACAGTCCCTGCGACGATGGACCAAGCAGTAGCTTTGTGGAAAGTAATGTTCTTGTCGAAAGGAATGATATCGTTGAGCGGTGTGCGACGCAGCATTGAGACAAAATTGCGGCAGACGGGGAGCAAGATGAAGATGACATCGACATGAAGCACGAGAGCAGCGGTACGAGCAATAGCTACAGGCCAAAGCATAAGCTCAAAAATAATTAAAGGAGTAACTAGAGACAACGTACGGAATGTGATGCCAAAGTTCTTACGCGCCGTGACTGAGTTGTCCTTCAATTGGTAATGAATGAAACCGAAGATGGCGACCAACAAGTGAAGGAATATCCAGACGCCAAAGAACAGCTGTCTGCCTCCTTCGTTGATCATCCACAAATCGAACCGGGCCCGGAGGGTCGAGGGCTTTGCTGGAGTTGAAGTGAACGAGGCAACGGTGCTGGACCGCTGAAGGCCTTGAAGACGTCTCCTCTCGGTCTTGTTACGCTGAAGATGGGTAGGCTGAGAGCCATTTGCGTAGTTTGTCGGGATGTCGGGGTGCTGATCCAGAGCAGACCCTCTGCCATCCGAAAAATCGAGGCCAGACGAACGTTTGGAAGGCATAAAGATAGTCTAATGAATGCCCTGCACAGCGAGGACAAGAAAATAAAAGAATGCAAGGGACCGGCCAGCTGGTCGCGGTGGTATGAGAGAGGAAGAGAGAGCAGCGATAGCAAGGAGAAACAAAGAAAGAGAGAACGTCTCAAATCTGATGTTGACAACGTGCCGAAGGATCGGGTGCAACCACAATTGATCTCATGTCAATAACAGTTTCCATAGCATTTCAGGCAAAACGGCGTCTTCAACAACAACGAGTGTGTCTTTTTCTATTCAGAACAGCTCATGGGTCAATCCAGCCTAGTCTACTGTGACCTAGGCTCACAGTCGCAATCGCAAGCATTGTCAATGGTTGGTAAGTGTTCGTAGTACTACATTCCCCGGCCAACGGTGTGATTCAATCAGGCGCCTGTACAACTGGTATCAATCCTTGTCAACTGACGGGATCAACTTGGGCCCAGACCCTCAATTTCGACCCAGCTACGCTTGGCCAGTTGAATTACAAGGAGCTGTAATGTGTGTTGAGTAGTCACCATTTGAGTTGTATACGCACACATACCCGTCAAACCGGACAGATTTTCAACGTTAACACATATATATCTTGGGGCTTGATTGGTGGGGGCTGTGATATTAAAGTCCTTGAAAAAAATGTCTTCGCAGCTGACACTGCACTCAATGTCCACGACTGAATAATCAGGATATAATCAGCATCAATGTATGTCGAATTCGCTATTTCACTTACTTTTATTCGTCAGTGCCGTCCCAGTCCAATCGACGAAGGCGAGGTTGCTAAAGTGAAGTGTTGACGGTAAATCAGCACTGAGGGTATAATCAACGGAGAAGTTCTTTCAATAGAATTATAACCTTTACCTGTGACCACCATTGGTCTGGTAAACATGCGTAGGCTTATCGACGCGGTCAAGATGAATGCCTTTAGTCACCACGTTCTTCACGTGTCCTGATTGAAGAAGTACGGTCAGATGCAACTCTCAATTGAACAGCATAATTTACTCGCCGGTGCCACCACCTCCACCTGTGGGTGGAGCACCGTTAACGGTACCGG
>JABAJT010009965.1:0-10217 GCA_018850275.1 Tephrocybe sp. 9174TJB
TCATCCTTAATTTGCATAGATCAACTATTAATGCCCCAGAGCGCGGAGCATGGTGGAGAGGAGGCGGGCACCGAATTTGGACACGAACCATGTCAAATTGGATTGAAATGTTGGATTTTGCGTCGGCCTGTGGGTCGTCAAGTATGAAATAATGGACATGGAACATGCCTTACATTCTTTGACTGTCGCTTCGCTGACTTTTCAACGCGAGCCTCTTTGACACCGTAGCCAACATCAATATCAATATCTTCCAAAACTGGTTTCTCCGGTCTTCGTCTCTCCCTCGCTTGGTTCCACGTCTGAGACTGGGCAGGAGGAGTATTTGACTCCCCGTCGCTATAGTCAAGATAGTCAAGTCCTCGCTCTTTGTTTACGGAGTCCCTGCCGCCCAGAACTGCGTCCAAAACCGCTGATATTTCCCTGACGTGTACCGCTCCAAGGTCCAAGAAAATATGGAAAGGAATGATTCTAACTTCAACTTCCTCCGATGTCTCTTCCTCCCTGACCTGAAGTTGACGCTTAGTTTTAAGGGTAAGCGCCGGTGATGTAGATATATCGTCGCTCTGTTGTGTCGCATTCCGCCGGCGGTTGGATTTAGTGCGCCATAAGGATAGCTTGAAACCAGTGGAAGTATGTTTACCACTTGTCCAATCCAGGACCTCGAACGAAGGGAGAGAAGGGTCAAAGTCGTCCTTTAAGGGGTGTCGATGGCGAAAGTTATGGTGGTTGAGGAGTTCAATATCTGTGATCAGAATTGGGGACGCAGCAAGATGCCGATCGGGGATGATATCAGATGCCCCATGGACATAAAAGAGCGAGACGTCTCCAACTGTCAAGTTCCTTGTCGTAATTTTGGCATTAGATGAAAACGACTGATTGCTATGTCTGCCAGGTAGATTGGGCGAGGTAGTATTAGAGGACGACCTAAAAGACACCGCCTCAAAGAGAAGACGAACATAGCTATGCGATAGCGAAGGAGGTACCAATGGCCATTTGAAAAATTCAGCCAGCAAAGGGGGGTGGGTAGATGTCGTCTGTGACGAGGGAAGTGCCAATAAGATAACTAAACCTCGAGCGTTGGAAGCCAGTCGGAGGTTCAACGAGGGTGGGGTACGGGTGTCGGCATTTTCTGGAGGTTGAAATTTGAAATCGTTGGCTAGCTTGAGTAAACTGCGAATCTGCCACGCCTGAAATGCGCAGGCTATGATACCGAGTGTCAACGTAAGTTGTATCCCTCCTTCTTCTCTTTGTCGCTCATGCTTCGGTAACGTAGTGTCGTCTTCGACAGGGGCGACAGGCGGAGGAGTGTCGACATGGAACAGAATCGGAATGGAACCAAAAGACACCATGACTTCTCCGGACTCAGACAATCGATCGTTAAAATGAAGGCATGTATCAGCTAGATGTGCTGGTTGCGCCATCGGGGAAGGAGTCCTACTTCCAGGCTCCAAGTTATCCATCTCCTCGACGGGCTCAGCTACAATGGAAACAGCGCTCTGATACATGCTACTTCCAATTGAACCAGTAGGAGAAGGCTGCCTGTCAGGAAGGAAGGCCAATGATTGCGACATTGCAAATTGGGTTTCATCATCTATGGAAGAAGATGACGATGAAGATGGGGAAACAGGTCGTGGGCTACCATTTGACGCTAATGCAGGCGTAGTAGATGAAGGGGGAAGGTTTCCAGTAGGCGTATACGATTCTGGCGCTTGTGTGTTGGGATTGAGATTCCGCCCAGAGATGGTCAATCCTGACACTGACAAGGTACGTCGCTGACCTCGATGGTCTGTATGACGCGTGCCATCTGGTCCCCCATTACTATCCTCTGTGCGGTATCGGATCTCAGAAATAGATACAGTTATACTCAAGTTGTCAGGGTGCACAAGAGTTATTTTGGTATTGGTTGCATCGAACTCGAATCTCGCAAGTAGTCGCTCGAGGAGCGTTGCGAATATAGACACTCCCGCAGGATCGAGATCTGCATGGATCGCTTCCCCCGGACTTGTTAAAAAAGGGTCATTTGCAAGTCCACCTGGAACCTCTGGATCATCCCCTGAAGCAAGTTCTGAATGAAAGGATTCCCAAAGTGCTTCACCCTCTTGAGGGGACAATTCATCATGAATGAAGGATTCTGCAACGGAAGCAACCGAGTCGGAAAGACTTGAAGGAGTAGGGATGTTATGGGATGACGGTGATAGAAGATGAAATGTGAGGTGAAGAGAGTCGATTGAGAAGCCAAGGGTTGAAGACAACGGATTCGGCCACGGTACTCGAGCAACCACTGAGGAGATAAATCCATTCTGTAGCGACACGGGAAGGTTGGAAATGAGAGCATTTATTGCCTTTGAAAGTCACACGATTCAGCAGAGAGAACGCGGAACGGGGGGTAAACGACGTACACCATTATCCAACTCGAGGTCATTGATCTGCACAAAACCTGAGCCGATTTTGGAATCTATCTGGCTGGAATCAAGCTGCCCGGGCTTTAAAAAGTGACCCAACGACTTCTTCAGCACGAATGAGATGAATCGGCCTTGCAGACTGGACGGCAGTGTAATGTTGAGTGATGGCAGACTAGGGAGCCACGAGAACCAGGACGACATTGAAAGTACAGATGGGCAATTAGAATGCTATAATGCTATTGGGGAATGCCGTCTTGCGAGCTGGCATTGCCTCGAGGACAAGGCTATTGAGCGTTGCTGAGGGCCGGCAGCTGGCTCTGAGCAGATTAACAGAGGCCTGCCGTCAATGTCATCATTAAGGCAATGGATCACATGCCTCAAGTTGCTTGTTGGGGTAGTGCTGGGCCCTGACACAAGCACTACTAGTTTATTTTTTGGTTTATTTAACTCGTAGTAGTACAATTCCATTCACATCAACTATTGGGTATCTACAACCGCGTTGCCGTCAACAGCGACAAGAAATTCTGACAGATCTCTCGCCACATAATCGTGGAATTGGCATGGCAAACCCGCTATGACCAACCTATCAAGATTCAGAACTTAGAGGGTGAAAGTGGTATCGTAATGATCATCGTCGATTGAAGCGAAAACGTAGCCATCTTCAATCAGCCTTTCGAGTGATTCCCTGATACCAAAACGGTCAGCGAAAACTACACAGGGTAAAGTCAGAAAAACAAACCAAAATTGTTCCATCGCAGGAGTACCGCGGTCAGCAGAAACTGCTGTCACAATAGACAAGAGCGAAACACCCTTCCAGCGATACGGGTTTGGAGTAGTTTTCTTTTCCGACAGTATGCATTGCAGAATACGGTATTCAAGAGACGATAAATGCGAATAGATGTCATTCATGTCAATTTTAGGAATGAGTATTGGTGATGAGGAAGGAGGAATATCGGCGTCGTCTGAATCGTTTTGTGGGGAGAGTTCTTCCTTTGGAAAAGGGTGCAGAGTTGGTACATCAGAATGAGCCTTGCTTTTGCCTTTGCTGGACGGTGATATCAAGATTTCATCAGGCGTGGAGGGCTGCAGATGTGGATCATCTGGCTTGTTGCCAGGAGCATATGATAACGGCTCAAACTCAGCATCTAAAAGGACAGAAGGATATGGAATGATTGCGGAATTGTTGAGGGGGTCATCGAGTTTTGTACCATCCTTGAATTCTTGCTGATAGTCGTAGACCGGACGGCAAGTCAGAATTGGCCCTCGCTAGCAATTGGATCGCTTACTGAAAGGCTTACAGATTGGCCTCGTTCGCAAGCTATTGTCTCATGGATAGCCTGTAATATATGGTAGTAAGGCTCGTAAGGGCTGGATGCCAAGGTGATTTTCCTAGCTTTGATAGATCTTCTATCGTTCCAAAGGTCAAGTTCACCTAGGACACGAGCATAGGGAGCACCGCTCCAAGAAATCAAACAAATGCACTCAACGTTTTAGTTTTTTTTTTTAAAAAAAACTTGATACCACTTACTCAACATAAGGTTTTCTCTCTTCCAACTCATCCGGTTTATTTTCGAACCATTCTCGCACCATGATTCTTCCTGTTCCGTCGTCGAGCTCGAAATCCGCGTACATATCACCGTTGCGAAGGAGCCGAAGGTTTCCAAGAAGGACAACCTAGATTTCTTAGTGTATGAAATAATGTAACGAATTGTCCTACCAGTTGGAAGTTCATGCCCTCAATTCTAAAGGGCGCCGTGGAATGCAGGCGATCAGCTCTGAGCATCTGGCAGACAGTAACATGCCGAATGGAATGCTCAGTTGTCTGGGTGGACGGTGTTCAATGCCGGGTGGCAACTCTTGTAAGTAGAGGCCGCCTACCGCAGTCCTGTATAGTGCATCACACTCGCCCTCCATTGATGTTGTTTTGGCAAGGTTGTGACAACCTACCTAGTTTCGCTCTGTTCTTTTCCGATTGCCCATTCAGCTACCATTAGGAATGTAACTACTATATCACTAAAGGGGTCACGATCCGGAGTTAGTCGGGGAGGGCTGCGGAGAGCTGTCGCAAAGACGAGGCCCTCTGTGGTGTGACAGAGTAGTGTAAGTAAGGTAACTATAAGTGTGTAATAACGTACTAGAAATATCTATCTATCTAAAGTGTAATAAGTATTGAATGCTATCTAATAGGATGTGGGTGGGTGGGCAAAGCAAAGTTCGTGCTACTAAGTACTGAGGTGGGAGTACGAAGACAAGGAATCCAGGTCCATCTTCTAATCACGCGCAAAACAAACCCTACGCTCGTTCCTCACGTAAGCTTCCCATTTCGCTCTGTTCTTTTCCGATTGCCCATTCAGCTACCATTAGGAATGTAACTACTATATCACTAAAGGGGTCACGATCCGGAGTTAGTCGGGGGAGGGCTGCGGAGAGCTGTCGCAAAGACGAGGCCCAATTGAAACGAACCGCGGCAACCCAACCCACAGGTAGGATCGTGAATTTCGGTGCAGTGCGAAATGTGTATGACAGATATAATTCTATTCAGGATCTAATACATGTGTGCTGTAGTGAATGTAATGAATGGAAAGGAGATAGGATGTGGAAAGAGAAAGAGTGTGCAAAGGAAGGAGAAAGGGATATCTCAAACGAAAGGAGGGAAGGACTCGAGGAAGTTTGAACCTAACAACTCGATGTACAGTGGCGCGAGTACTTCAATCGATCTCCAGTACCGAATAAAAGCATCCGAAGACCATCGTCCTAGTACTTTCACCACATCTGGAGGGACGCCTCCCAAGAGTAAGGCTGTGGTTCCTCCAATACGGAAGCAATGTCCGGAGACTCTGGGGAAGTCGAATTGGACCAGGTAGTCGTTGAACCTCGAGAGGAAGCGACGTGTCGTCATGATCTGACGGGAACCGTCCTTTGCAAGGAAGGAGCAGAAGAGGTCTGAGGGCGACGGAGAGCTAGCTATAGCGTGAGATTCGATCGCGTTAATTGGATCGTACGCTTCGGATTGTCTAGTAATGACCACAGACTGTCCTCTTGCTCCGCCGACTTTCGTGTGTGGAAGGTGTAGGGAACGCGAGCCGTTTGAGTTTGGATTACCGAAATCTGACCACAATGGGAGGAGTTGTGGATCGAAATTTTGAGAGGTCGGTAGTAATTCGCCAAGACGAACCTGACCCCAGAAAGCGGTCGTTGCCACCGCCCAAACGCAAACGTCCTCAGCATCGGAGAAATCGAGGCAGGATTGTAGTGATTCTAGCATAGGCAGGGTCACGGGAGGACGAGGATCGCGGAAAGAGGAAACCGGGCGCAGTTTTTCAGCGGCCTTCAGGGTTTGGGATAAGCGGAGGCCTCTACCGATCCACGGGAGATCGTTCCTGATGTGCCACGAACGGATGGCAGATAGTTTGGCTGAAATGGTGCGACCGGATACGCGGCCGGCCAAAGAGGTGACGAAGTGGCAGAGGGTTCCCTCGGAGACCGGGAAGAGACTCTCGTTGAGTAAACCCTGCTCGGATGCGAACCGAACAAAATCTTTAATGTGGGCGTCATACCTAGTTAGCGTAGACGTGTCCTAAGAATCAAGGATGAGGTCGTTGACTGCTCTAGCTGCAGTTGGAGAGAGAGAGGGATTACCAGAAGCAGCGGCGAGAGAAGAATGTGGTGGGACTCGTAAACTATCACATGCCGCTGCAGGGAAGAGTGCCGGGTCTAAATCCATAGAGTCTAGGCAGGGGAGGGAGAATTCCTGGTCAACCTCGGAGGCTGGGTGTGGAAAATCGGCGGGGTCAAGGTCGTAACGTGAGAAAGCGTCGTCACGAGAAATCCACGGAATAGGCCTCGCGGAAGTTCGACGTTGGTGCCTAAGCGAAGGATCCCTGTATGCCGCTGCCAAGGAGGGTAGAGAAGCGGAGGGGGATAAGAAACGTCTGCGAGAACTGTGCATGATAGTGGGGGTAGAAGGAAAAGATGAGGAATCAATTCCCCGCGCGCCTCACCCACTTATAAGGCTGACAAGATAGCGTGTGTAATCAAACCTTAATCCAACAAGCGTTCTTATTGGTTCGGAAAGTGTGCACTGAGTACAAACATGTTATGAAGGATTTAGACAACTGTGAAATGATGTAAGGACAGTCGGACTAGTACAATACGCATAAAGGAACCATCAAGACGGTGCGTTATGATACGAAATAGCTGGAGAAACGAAGGAAGCGAGGTATGGTGGTATGCTAGGAGGGGAGGCTAGTAAGGAAGAACGGGAAGGGAAAATACCATGCGACGGGCCATCGGCCGTATTAAGGGAGGTGAAGATCCACTCGGTGGAAATCCACAGAGAATGTGTATGGAAATTGTCTACAATGCGGCGGAGAATATAATTCTGTTCTGTATTGCGGGAACGTCCTGCGGCGAGTGCGCCAACGACACCCATGTTATCGGAGCGAATGACTATGTGAGAATCACGGAAACCTGCGGCCACCAAAGAGCGGACGGCCAAGTCGACAGCCACCATCTCCGCCCAGCCAATGTCACGGCCAGGGGATCGCCAACCTGGAAGCAACGCCCAAGCACGCCACCGGCCATTTAGTACCAGACCGATGCCCCATCCAGTAGAGGCGTCGACATGTATGACGTCGGGTGAGGGTGGGGGGGGAGGACGAATGGAAACACCCACAAAGGGGGCGGAGAGGGCCGAGCGCCACCAAAGTACGTCGTCCAAGAGAGCCCTAGAGATGCGATGGCGAAGCCAAGGACGGCAAGAGGAAGGGAAACCCGCCCGGAAGGCGTAGAAAGAGGGTAAATGGGAGCGACCAGTGGGGAGGACAAGGCACACGTGATTGAGAGTACCAATAACAGATTCGACGTCTCGGAGGGAAACCGAAGCGCCAGGCAGCCATGAGGAAAGCCGTTGGAGGTACTTCTCTCGTTTGTCCAGGGGAAGTGAGACAGTACGATCTTCCAACGACCACCAAAAGCCGATGTATTTGAAGGAGGAGTTGAATGGGTGGTGCTTATCAGGCGCCCATGGCCAGCCCAACTCTTCAGCCAGGGCCCACACCAAGGATTCGTCGTACGGAAAATCAGAAGACGTGGAGGGGTAGCAAAAGAAAACAAAATCGTCAACCCACTTTAAGACATCTTGGACCCCATTAGCCCGGAAGATGCGTACAAGTGAGTCCGCAACCCGGCCGAAGATCCCGGGAGCTGAAGAAATGCCAAAGTTAAGTCGAAAGTCCAAATGGATATTGTCTTCTATACGGACGGCCGTTGCAGGCCAATCCTGTGCGAGCGTTGGGAGGTTGCGGAAGGCAGAGTCAACGTCAAACACCGCGGCTTGGGATCCGGGAGGTGCGTTGGCCACCAAGAGATAGCATGCAGAAAAGGTGCCCCAATCGCACTTGAAGGCGGAGGCGTCTATCACGGAATTAAGTGAAGGAAAGGCAGGATTGTTACGAGGAAAAGAATGATCGACAGTGATACGTTTCTTGCCACCGGCGCTGATAATGACGTTGAGAGGTGCAGTGCGGAAGGGACCAAAAAGTGATTCAAAGAGAGGAGGAGGGAAGCCCGGGGAAAGACGACCGAGTTCAATTTCTACAGAGTATTTGGAAAGGACGAATTCATGATCTTCGGAAGACTTGTAATGGTTCTTGGGAAAGGAAGAGGAAGAGAAGGAAAATGAGTCGAGACCAAGAGAGAAACCATGGCGGATGCCTTTCGGCACATCCGCAAACTCATCAAGAGCCCCTGCCAAACGCAAGTGATGTTCCCACTTGTGAGCGACCAGGGGCGATGAGACAGGAAAGAACTTAGACAACAGTGCAGAGCTGGGCGCCGTGGGCGCCAGATCCGCAAAGAGAGCAGAGGTGCGCGTGAGGACAGGGAGCCTTCTCGCAGGCGTTGGGTCCGTTGAAGGACATGCAGAAGGTTTGTCCGCCTGGATCACGGTAGGGACCGGTGCCTCCGTTACGGTGGAGGAAGACAGGGTTTGTACACTCCTTCCAGCGATGGGTGCGGAGGCCGCAGAGCCAGCACCGATACGGGTGGGTGGCAGCGGCGGTTGTGGAGGACCGAAAGGACTGCTGCTTAGCTTTGGTAGGGGCGGGCGCGGAGACCTTGGGTTCGGGGGCGCTGGCGAGCTCTTCCTTCAAGTTGAGCCACCATTCCCGATGGAAAAGGCCAAACCGAAACCGTTTGGTTCCCCTATGGTAAGCTCTGCGGACAGATCGGTCGTAATGAAGCGCCGAGGCAGAGTTCTTTGAGGAAGCCGAAGGGATGGAACGCACTCCGTCAAAATGCTTGTTGAAAGAATGGGCCACAAGGAGCTCGAGTCGACGATTGCGGCGACCGTCTTCGTCTGTGATCCGGAGCTCAGAGAAAAGAGCTTGGCTGAGCGTAGCCGTGGCCTGAGACCACTCCTCCCAAGTGAGCTTGTCTTCGGCACGCGTATCGACATTCGTCTGCCGGGTATCGGATTGTCCACCCTTGGAAGAGGAAGCTACTGCTGTGAAGCGAGGGACGTCATCCACTGCCTTACGGCAAGCGGCCGGGGTTAACCAGTCCAAAGGAATGTATTCGATCATTCCAGCGTGGAGGATATTGACCACGCGATCGGGTAGAAGTCGCAGATCGCCAGGCAAAAGGTCGCACTCAGAACTAGCGTCCGAACCTGAGGAGCTGCGGTAGTGCTTGGACATGTACGGAATGTAGTATTTATCCATAGATTTGCTGCGGGGTATGGACGCATACCGTTTGAGATCAAAACGAACGCGGTGGAATATCCCGGGAGTGAGAGAGGTACGAGGGTCGTAATCGGCGGAGTCCACGGAGGAATGACGATGGTGTCTACGTCCCCTGTCGGACGAGGGAGAACGACGACGACCCTTATGTTCGGAAGGACGCCTGCGCGGCGGGGAGGCCGAACGGTCCTTGCGACGACGATGACGGCGCGCAGAAGTTCGTTGGTGATGAGAGGAAAAGGTGTCCGGTGTAACCCAAGTGGAATCATGAGACTGCGATCTGGGACGGCGCCGACGAGGCTCAGCGTCTAAATGAGAACGCGGAGGAGAGAGTGAGGAGGAGATACGGCGAACGTGACGGCTAGAATACCCATTGCGACGGTGATCGCCGCGGTGAAGATCATCGCGATGACGGTCTCTGCGATTCGCTGGGGTACAATGAGAATGTCCCTTATCCCTGCGGTGATGAGCCCGAGGAGTCCGACGATGATCGTCTGTCAAGGATGGCGGGATGGATGAGAAATGAAAGGTGAAAAGGAGGAGGAATGCCTACCATCAGAAGGAGATGGTGTGGAATTGTTGTGAGGAGTGTTCTGAGTAACCATCCCCGGATTGGGGTTTAGATCTACCTGGAATCAGGAAGGAATGTATGGAAGGAAGAAGGGAAATACCTGTAAGCCACTTCCGCGGAACGAGGTGGCGAAGTTTAGGATCACGAAGCTGTTCCATGATGCCGTTGAACTTGGACACCGAAGGATCAACTACCGTGGCTGCCGAATTGGCAGGAGGAGGAGGATTAGCCGGCGCGGCAGGAGTATTGACCGGTGATGACGTTGACACGACTCTGTCCCTTGTCCAATCGAATTTCTTTTCTTCTTTTCCCAACCAAAGAAAAAGAATACTAAGGAACCCAATGCAAGGACAAAATCCACCCAAGGAGACTGAGCGCGATTGTTCTGCTTTCGCAGGGCAACCCCCAAAGGATAGATGAAGAACGAAGACGGTACGGCGGGCTTACTCCACAATATATGGCAAAGGTAAAAACCTAAAACCACAAAATATAGGGAGCTGTTAT
>JABAJT010009967.1:0-10177 GCA_018850275.1 Tephrocybe sp. 9174TJB
GCTCGTCGTGGAATGGTCATTGTTCATGGTTCCGCGTCCACCACGAACCTCCGTTTCCTGCCGCTGACGAAACCAGTATTGCAGCGCAATTTCATCGTTGTCCATGTTGGGATGGGGGTGGAAAGGGAATTATGATCTAAGGCTGACGATTTTCACGGGGTTTATATATCGCGCCAGGACAGTAGCTGCCGTCCACACCCCTTGTAAACATGACTCCTGCTGAACACAGCCTATCGGAAAAACGCCCTTGTCCTCCTTACGCACAAGCCCAAAACAATAAGCTTCAACAAGTATAGCTGCCTTGCAGACTTGTTGAACAAGAAAAGCCCCTCTTGTCAATTGGTGACGATGTGGCGGAACGCGAGGCAGCCACCAAGATATTATGCATCTACGATGTGTTCTCTGGAGTCATTCACATCGTTGCCACAAGGTACGCTTGACTCACAAAGTAGTCAGAGAGAAAGCCACGCAATGACGGATAACACAAGAGGAAAACATCAAAGAGACTACAACGACGTCGACATCTATTGTCCATGTTTGACTAATACACAACAGCTCCACCTTTGGGCCTTCCACGGAGAATCGGGAGTGAGGATGAGGTGGGAGGGAGAGCCACACCCGTCGCGACGGTTCAATACAATGCTTCACATAAGCAGAGGATATAGTGATGTAGAATGGGGCCGATAGCATGTGCAGGTATGCTTGACAAAGATATTGTTCAATTGCCCTATTGACGAGCTTCAGAATAGTCCAAAGCGACAGATAGACCCAGAGGAACACCACACCACTGCGATCCCCACACGGAAGATTCTCTTGACGAAACCACCGAATCAGCTTCCGGGAATTCGCCAACGAGCAACGAGCACCGAGGAAGGGGGTGGGACGATTAAAGAACCCCACCTCCCTCTCATTCAACACCCATATACCCGTTCCATCCTGTCCATCGTCGACCTATATCCCCAAGAGAACCCATTGCAATAAGTCAACACGACCAACAAAGAAGAACGAACATACGCCTCACTACACGCGCTTCGATCTCGAAGTTTGAAGATTGTTTCCTCGACGACGTTAAAGGTTGCGACGGTGATGAGACACCACCTACTTGGCCTATCAAGAAAAAAAAAGTTGACAGTCAATTTATTTCTTCGTCGTGTGGGCAGGGCAGGTCAGGGGGTGGAAGAACAGATATGGAGTGAACAGTCTTCCATGACGGTGATGAGACGAGACAATCCGTGAGTGGGTGAGCAAAACATTTAGGGAAGGGCAGGGAATGGAAGAACGGATATAGGAGCGTAGTGGCGAGGGAGAAGAGCAGGGGGAGCTACATCACTACCAGGTAGTCCAGAAGGGAGTGGCCACCAGTCCCAGATGTCGGTAATGTCGGTCCCATTACTATCTAGTCCCTTGTAAGATGGGGTGGGGTGAGTAAACCAAGTCCCAAGCGCATGAGGGAAGCACTCACCTCATGGAGAGAGATATCGATACGACAGCCACCAAAGTCATCCCTTCTTCTCACCTCGATCTTCTGGCACCACCCCCCTCCCCTCGGATTCCAACACGCATATACCCGTTCCTCCTAAACCCACCCCGCCTCTCATCCCTGTCCATCGTCGACTTATATCCTCGAGAACCCACATCCCAACAACGCACGATCAACAAGGGCAAAGAAGACGAACCGAAAGAAGACGCAGATGGCGAGCTAGCAAGGGGGGGGTGGGGCGGAAGGGATGAGAGGGTGGTATGGACGTAGAATGAGGTCGTCAATGTCATGTTTAGGATGACGGCGCGTTGGAGTGGATGCGTGAGCAGACTGGAGCATGGGAAGCGAACTGTGGACCACAAGGACACGCGGGATCCGGTCCTCCGGAAGCACTCACACCCATGATGGATACCCGCTAGGAGGGAGGGCAGGGCAGAGCGGGGGATGAAAGAACGTTAACGTATGTGGGGCCAAGTGGGACGGAGGAGAGAAGATCCACTAGATGGGTAAGGGAGCCGCACCAGTATCACCTGTAATAATCACGTCCAAACCCTCCAGAGACCCATTCCTCCTGACCCCATCCTGACCCTCATCTCTGTCCAACCCCGAGAATCTGGAAGGCGGATCGGCGAGGCAACCATGGTTGTAAGAAGTGAGAGTGAGAAATGAAAATTTGGCCAAGGCGGCTCAAAAGCCGAAGCCCAGTCGCGTGCGTTTGTCAGGTAGTTGTATTGCATGTTGAGGATATGGTGGATTTGAGCGGGGTATCCATCGTGTCAACGATATCTTGCGCGAGGATATGAGGGCAATCACGGAGGCATTGCGGAAGCAAATTTACCTCGTATTCACGCTGGCATTGTTTGTTGCTACCTTGGCAAAACACACCTGATAGGTCTACTATCCGCCGGTCCACGATTTTTCAATAATTCGGTTTAGCAGGTGGGTGATAAAACTGATACATAGCTGATACATTAGATACTCTCCTTATCCTACGTATCGGGGGTATAGGATAAAGTTGTGAAAACGCAGTGAATGTTCAATCCGACACACAATTAAAAAACAATACTTACTACATGTAGATGAAAGTTGTGTGGGCGCACATATCTTTGTTTCCTATGCAAGGATACGTTGCAACGCTAGCGTGGACTGTCCATTTTTGTTATAAAGAGTTACATTGCCGGAATGACGTGGATACCTCTCCAGGACCTGTCAATATTAATTTATTGTCTCGCATCGATATATATATCCCATCAACATTGCAACAAAAACCTCCATCTTCATCGCAACCACCCCTACTAATCCTTTCCATCATGGACTCAGACGAATACGACTCAGACGAATACGACTCAGACGAATACGACTCAGACGAATACCCCGAGGAGGGGCCACTGATTTCGTCCGACGAAATCAGGTTCAACCGTCGTCAGCTCGTAAAGGAGCAGTTTGAAGCACAGCAAATCATGCTCCTACAAACCTACATTTTCCTTGAAATGTCTCTCTTCGAAGGCTTCTCAGAAATCGCACAAACCCTCAATTCTGGGGTACCATACGAATGCAGAGCAGATCTCTACACTTACCTCCCAGAAATATTCCTAGAAGTTATCATTCCCATCGCCGACACATTCAAAGGAACGGATGCATATGATCGTCGAATTTTGATACTCCAAGAGCTTAAAAGCGCTTTCGGCACAAACCGATTCGAAACCTCATTTGGCGTGCGATTGAACGCGGTACAGGACACATATGGTACTCCATCTGTAGGATTTTACGACCCTTCCGGATATGAGGAGCACAAGTGGACCTCTCTCAACAACTTCATAGGTATCGCACACCAAGTCGGTCTGTTGGATACAACCCCCTATGCATTCAACACGCTCGATATGGCGTGGAGGAAGGGCGGATGGCCTGTGAAGAAATGTTACGTTACGACAACTGATTGTGAATTCGAGTTTGCCCAACGTTGCGTGATAAGTGAGTGAGCTTCTCCCTCCCGCGTTGCTTAAGCTTCCTCGAGAATATTTCGCATTAACCAACGACGAAATTTTGTGATAGCACCTGACGATAATATCGAAGCGCTTAATGGACACTTCCATGGAGCGGAAGCGCTCATCATGGGGTACGGAGGGCTATTCTACGACTCCTCCAAGGAGATTAGAGATAAGTGGTCCCAGTGGAAAGAGAACTTGGAGTGGATTATAGAACGAGCGGTCGACCCCGAGACCAAGGATAAGGGAAGAGCGGTACTGGAGAAGATGAGGAAAATAGATCAATCGTTAATCTTGGGATTAGTTACAGAATCGTAGCGATATATCTGGGTCGATGTAGAGCTGGATGGACGTTCCACTTCCACAAGGGCAACGACGTATCAGTGTGACCCCAGACAAAGCCATCTCCAAACATAATATACTACGAAATACTGTACATGTGTTCAAAAAAGCGTCATATCCGAGAGGGATGAGGTGCAAGGTATTTGGGCGGATTGGACAAGGTGTGGTCCCTACAAGGTGTAGATGGTGAAATGGCAATGAGTGAATGCTCCACGGAGCAGCGCGGTATATACATGTTGGCAGGTTGCTGAATCCGGCACCCTGGGCCTGCCATCTTAATCTCGTCCCTACACCCTCCCTCCACAGTACTACTCTCACCACCTTCTCATTCAACAGGAACGTGCGCCGCGCCATCAAATGCCGCCCCGTCCTCCCCTCCTCCGCATGTGGCAGGAACGAATGGAAGAGCTTCGTCAATGATGTCGATATTTCCGGTGCTGGTGCTCCCATCAAGTGGCTTGTACATTTCCTCGATCCCTCGGGCAAACAAGCTTCAAGTACGAGGAAATGCTTTGAGGTGTACAGCGTGCTTTGCTTTTCATCCACTGTTCCTTTCCCCTGCACTCATTCATCCCCACGCGTTCCTCGCGATAAGTAGTTTAGTTTGGTGGGGAAGTGAATTTGGAGTTGGAGTGGGATCTTACATAAAACGACAAGTGATTAACACTGGTTGTGTGTCTGTATTCATCATTAGGAATAGGTTTATTTCTTCGAATACTTCCCTACCCTTGCTAAGCCGAATGAAAGTACTAATACGTATACGCACAAGGAGCAGGCTGAGCGCGTCTTGAAAATGAATCGTCCATCTTTTGCTTGAGTCGATAATGGATGAAACCTCATATGGTTGGTCTGGGAGAACTTCACGCTCAGGACGCGATAGAGTGCAGGGTTATGGAGCGAGGCATGGATGAATAGGTGCGAGGGTACGTCCCGCAGGTCTAGAAAGAACGTCAAGAGGTCATGATGTTGGGGTCCGAGACGGGGGAGTAGTGGAGTAAAGCTTCTTTGAAGTGTTCGAGAGAACGCTCAAAGCGTCAACTGGGTGTGGGTGAGGGAATGGCCGCGAGCAAAATCCAGAATGATTGACTAGGCAGGGAGGACTGAGGCTCTCAGAAGACTCGTTGGTCAATGCAGCAACAGCGGTGTGTGGTGTGGTGGCAGCGGGAGCACCGATGTTGAGTCACATGAATGCACAATAGGCAGATGGTGGTGTGGATGGTCCAACGTGCACGTGGAATTAAAAACGGATCATCCAAGTTTCCTCGAGTCGATGATGGTTGGAACCTTTGGTCTGAGAATGGAGGCGGTAATTGGTGTGGAGGAAAGTGGACTGGGTGGAGTGCAGGGTTGAGGAGAGACGTTTGCAGTAGAGAGAGAATACGAGGGAACGGGTCAGAGGCAGGGTGGGAATGCGGGACGAAAGTGTGGGACGGACCGGAAGCCGACGACTGTGTTTGATGACATCACACAACCAGGCTTCGTTTTCGACCACATGTATGGCGGACGTCCATGAATCGGGCGAACCTCTAGAGGACGTCGTGCACCGGGAGGCATAACAGCTGTGGGGTAGAAGTGAGGGATGGCTGGAGGTGCCGTGAGGTAAGTTGGTCCATCCTTAGTCTTGACCCTCTGATGTCGACGAGGGTTGGCTAGAGGTGTCGTGAGGTTATTGCTCCTTCGCATGCGCTTGGGTCCATGTCTACTTACCCTTGGTCCATGTTCAGTTATGGAAACGACACGATCGACATGGACTGGTGCGGCTCTTCCTAACCGGCTCTCGTCCACCCCCGCTCTTGTCCGCCCCCCCATCCACGTCATCCTGAACATGACAACCTCATTAAACGTCCATCCCACCCTCTACTTCCTTCCACCCCACCACACCCCCTCGCTCGCCATCTCACACGTTCGTCCTCTTTGCTGTTCATCGTGCGTTAGCGGGATGGGGGTTCTCGGAGATCTAGGTCGATGATGGATACATGAGAGACCCCATGGGGTGTTGGACGCGGGGGGAGGTGACTGACTGGTGTGAGAAGATAGAGGTGAGAAGAAGGGGTGACTCGATCCGCCCCGCAGGTTCCTTCGTCAAGTCATCTGGATAATTGGTGGCTGCCGTATCAATCTCTCCATGAGGTGAGAGCTTCCCATCTCTGCTTTAGACCTGGTTTACTCACCCCACTCCCTTCCGGCCTACCTGGTAGTGATGCGCCCTTCTCTCGTTCGGCTCCCCTGTGCTCATCCATCGCCACTACGCTCCCGTATCCGTTCTTCCACTAGCTGCCCTACCCTCCCTCCCTTCCTCCACTTACCTATTTCGTATACACACTGTTTCGTATACACACTGAGCTCTCAGACTGCCGTGTCTCACCGTCCAGCAAACGCTGTGTGGCCCCTTCTCTCGTCCACCCCTGCTCCCCTCCTCCCCCGCATCCACTCAATGCCCTCGTCATTGTAACTATGACTGCGGTGTTCATCATCCATGCCACCTCCTCCCCACCCACTCGCTCCCCATCTCCCATCATCGTTTCCTTGACTGCTTTATGCGTCCACCTTGGGGAATGTATAGTCACCACCCCCGATTTCATCCTTCTTCTTTGGTCCTGTTCTTCATGCGTTATTGGGATGGTGATTCTCGGGGTATAGCTCGGCGATGGGCAGAGATGGGGACAGGGTGGGTTTAGGAGGAACGGGTTTGGACGTGATTATTACCAGTGATACTGGTGCGGCTCCCTTACCCATCTAGTGGCTCTTCTCTCCTCCGTCCCACTTGGCCCCACATACGTTCTTTCATCCCCCGCTCTGCTCTGCCCTCCCTCCTCACTCCTGGCCGTGGGTGTGAATGCTTCCGGAGGACCGGATCCCGCGTGTCCTTGTGGTCCACAGTTCGCTTCCCGTGCTCCCGTCTGCCCCCGCATCCACTCCAACGCGCCTTCATCCCGTCCATACCACCCTCTCATACCTCGCGAGAATACGACCAAAATCCGCGACCTGGTGCCACTTCATTCCGGCCTACCGTAGAGTAGTGGTGTGGCCCTTCCCCCTTGCCCTCCTCCATTGCCTCTACGCTCCTATATCCGTTCTCACGGACTCTCCCGTCTCATCACCGCCATCCACTCCCATATCCGTTCTTCCACCCCTACTCTGCGCTCATCCCTCCATTTACCTATTTCGTTCACCCGCTCTCAGACTGTGCTGTCACATCCCCGTCATCAAGATTGCGATCTCCGTCGTCGAGCAAATACTCTTCGAGCTTCAAGGTTGAAGCACGCGGTGTCCATCGTGGGGTGAATGCTTCTGGATCCCGCGTCTTCTTGCTGTCTACAGCTCGTTTCCCCGCTCTCGTCCACGCCATCTACACATGGAAAGCTCTTCTACGTCCATACCACCCTTTCATCCCTTCCACCCCACCCCCCTTGCTAGCTCGCCATCTGCGTCTTCTTTCGATTCTTCTCGGGGATATAGATTGACGATGGACGGAGTTGAGAGACAGGATGGGGTTAGGAGGAACGGGTATATGCGTGTTGGAATCCGAGGGGAGGGGTATGGTGCCAGAAGATCGAGGTGAGAAGAAGGGATCACTCTGGTGGCTGTCGTATTGATATTCTCTCTCCGAGGTGAGTGCTTCCGAAATGCTCTTTGTACTTGGTTTCCTGACCACACTCCACCTTACAAGGCCAGGACAGCGATGGGACTGACATTACCGACATCTGGGACTGGTGCCACACCCTCCCCGCCTACCTCAGAGGAGTGATGGGCCCTCCTCGCGTTCGCCTCCCCCTGCTCTTACGCTCTCATATCGGTTCTTCCACCCCTGCCCTGCCCGCCCCATTTCGCTCACCCACTCAGACTATCCCGTCGCGGCCTTCGTCGTCGAGAAGATACTCTTCAAGGTCGAAGCGCGCGGTCTCTGAATCCAATGTGTGGTGAACGTTTCTGGATCCCGGGCCCACGTGTACTGCTCGTTTCCACTGCTCTCGCGCTCACAAGGAAATGTTTCGCGGACGTCCGCATGTCGAGATGAGACGGTCATATGAGGGTCGGCTAGAGGTTTCCCGGGGTGAGTGCTTCCCGCATGTGCTTGGGGTCTGGTCTTCTTATCTCGGTCTATCCTTAGCCTTGGAAGCGACACGATCAACATCTGGAGCTGGTTCCCTAGGTGCCCTTTGACTTCCCAAATAATATCAATGACGCTGGCTCATGTTGTCGGCTTGCAGCATCGACTCTCGTTCAGCTCCACTGATATCCTCCATCCTCACGAGGCTCCCATATCCGTTCTTCCACTCCCTGCTCCTCACCCACTCACAGTTCGAGCTCCCTTCGCGCTCTCATCTACCCCTGCTCTCATCCCACCCACGCATCCACTCTATGGCCACCTTATCCCACAAATGGCGACCTTGTTCTACGTCCGTAACACCCTCTACTCCCTTCCACCGTACCCCACCCCCCTCCCCCTCGCTCGCCATCCCCTGGCTCGCTCTCTCGCCGGTCATGGAGCTGCCGGAATGGTGATTTTACATCGCACGGGTGGGTGCATCAAGGAGGCTGGGATACTTACAATGGTGAGGGTGCACATTCGTTCGCTTTCCTTTGGTCCTATTGATCATGCGTTATTGGGATGGAGGTTCTCAGACTTGGATCAGATGTAGGTTGATGATGGACAGGATGGGTTCAAGAGGAACACGTATCTGGCCGTTGAACGCGAGGGGAGGTGGCTGGTGTGAGAAGATTGGGGTGAGGTGAAGGGGTGGCTCAATCCGCCTTCATGGAGCGATAGGGAGATGGGGTTCGTTATCAAGTCATCCACTCCATGCCCAGGTCATTCTAAACATGACAACCTCACATCCGTTCCGGATCCTTCTCCTCCTTTCCTGCCCTCCCTCCTCCCTCGAGTGACCTATTTTACCCAACACACTGTGGATCTCCCGTGTCGTTGTTGTCTAACAGTTAATTTCCCGTGCTCTTGTTTGCCCCCGCATCCACTCCATGGCCACGTCATTCTAAACATGACAACCTCATTCTACATCCATACCACCTTATCATCCCTTCCACCCCACCCCCCTTGCTAGCTCATCATCTCATCGATTCGTCTCTACGCACTCATATCCGTTCTTCCACTTGCCCTTCCCTCAATATCTCGCTCACGCACTCACGGATTGTCTCGTCTCATAACCGTCATGCAAGACTGTTCACACCATATCTGTTCCACCTCCTGCTCTGCTCTTCTTCCTCCATTTACCTATCTCGTTTACCCACTCAGACTCTGCTGTTTCATCACCGTCGCGCCCTTCGTCGTCGAGAAAACTCTTTCATTCAAGCTTCGAGGTCGCATAATTTTGCTTGGGACATTTGTGTGCTCTCCTGGTAGAAGATTGGTAGCTGATTCGGCGAATTCGTCAAGAGCCTCTTCCCTCTGAGGGCTCAAGTGGAGTAATCACAGGTGCGGCATTCCTCTATCTGTCGCTTTGGACTATCCAGAAGTTCATCAACAGGGGATCTGAACAATATCTTAAATTCCTTATCAATCATTGCTATCGGTCCCAATTCTACTTATGCATCGTATTGATACTTGAACCGTCGCGACGGATGTGGTTTGTATTGTGAGTTGCGTATAGATTTCTCAATATCAGTCGTGTCTTGTATCTGTCATTTGAAGCCCTACAAATAAGAGTCGTACGTGAGGCGTACACTACAAAGGAGACTGCATGTACGACCTTCGACGTTAGGCTTGGCAGAACCTATGCTACAGGATCATGAATACAGATCTCTCGTCGCTGGAATGCGACCGTTCTTATTCTATGTCAGTATCTGCCTGTGAGTCGCTGGAAGCCGACTCTGATTCTGAATCCATGTCACTAAAACTTTCCAGAGTGGTGTCGCGAAGTGTAACTTCTTCAACCTCGCCAATGACTTCAACCATGTCCACAACATCCCGAAGGCAATCGAGTGAGTCCGCAACAGTTATACCAATCCATCTCCCATCAACGATACGCAGCGTATGAAGCACGTCGCCATCCGAAGCTCGGTTCTCCAGTACAGTTTTGATAAGACAAACCACGTCCTCTTTGAAGGTCCAATCTTTGAGTATGAGTGTTCGAAGAGATGGGAAATGCGGTTTGTCGACGTTTTCATCGTCGGCGTATTCATCTTCGACGTATTCAAGCTTGCTTATCGCGTGGATTAATTTATCGCACGCTCCAGTGACATGAATGGTAGTCAGAGATGATAGACGAGCGAACGAAAGCCAGAATTCTTTTTTGAAGTTCAGCCGATTGACGATGAGGCATTCCAAGTGAGCGAATTCAAGGCCTCTACACAGTTTTCGGAGGAATCGTCGGGGAGGTGGCTTGTTATGACGGTAGTGATAATGGAGTGA
>JABAJT010009968.1:0-10158 GCA_018850275.1 Tephrocybe sp. 9174TJB
TGTCCCCGACTCTCTTACGTAAGTAAGAGGAGGGTTCTTTCTCAGACGCAAATATGCGCGATCCCCCCAAGTTTTGTCCCCGTTCTCACGGTCACACTTGTTTTTATTCCGCTTACTTACCAAACATCTGAGTCCTGCCTGAGTTCATTTTTTGTTCATCTTTTGTTCACTCGCATCTCTCGCATTGCAGCACATTTGCTACCATTTGCTCGCTCCTTTTCTTTGTCCGCATTCATCTTTCCGCAATCAATTCCCTTTTTTGCATAACAATAACCCTCGCTCTTCTCACTATTTAAATTGCTTACCTAAACATTTCTAGCTGGAATGACTTATGTAATCATATCTTACGTAATTGTGGGCTGAAGGAATGAATGACAAAGCGTATTTGAAGATGCGACTAGATTCTGAGTCTGAGGATGAGCCTAATAGGCGCAGTAATACACCTGAAGGGCCCATTGACAGTGAGTAGGCTGGTCTGCGTTTAACTCTAAAAATTAATTGCATTTCCAGCATCAAATACTGGAGATGTTGCCTCTAATGTTTTGCTATCAACTGGCGCTGCAGACGTTGCTGCCGCCTCTACCAGCGAAATAAACTTCAATGAGTGCGACCATCAGCCATCGATCCCCGAACCTGTACCAAAGCCCAGTGCCACGGGTTCAGCACAAAAGCCCTCAAACCCTGCCAACAATGGTAATTTTCCTGACAATGGCATGTTATCCGTAGCTCTCAATTACAAATGTACAAATGCATGGATCTGAGTCTAATGGGTGCCGCGAGGAGCCAACCGAAGGTTGGCGACGAGTGGCACCCTGAATTTTCTACCCACATAATTGATAAACAAGCAAAACAGAGTCGGGGACTTTGGCGCTTGCCGCTGCTACGATACATACTAGGTTGCGAAAATGTACAAGTTTTAATCTGGTTAACTCTACGTGACCTTAGAACTTCTCGGTGTATCGGTACTGCTGGAAAGCCTACCGTTACATATTTTTAACCTTTACCTAAACACTCGCAACCTCGTCGCTCACCGCTCACGGTCCCCCTCGGCTTGATCACCCGCGGACTCCCGTTCCCTGTGAGTAACAAATCACTTCTCGTTGACAAAAGCACACTCGCCATCAACATGTCCAGTAAACCCAATGAACACGCAGTACCCGAGGAAGGCTCCTCGGGTAACCACGTTGAAGGGTCGGCAGGCGCCGACCCGGGAGAACATGCCACTCCCCACGCACCCCTGTCGCCTCCGGGCTTGACACAAAATAAGAAACCTACCGTGGAAACGGAGGAAGAGATACTGGGCCCCGTAGACGACTCATATTATCTCTCAGAAAATGACAATTTCATTCTGAAACCGGTACAGAGCTGGGCAACGGAAAAAGAACTCGCAGACGTGCGAGCTGAGAAGAGAAAGAAACAAAAAGAAGGAGTCTCGGGCAAGAAGCCCGAAGACTCCAGGGCAGCTGTCAAAAACGACGCCTACGAAACATTAAGAGCATCTGTTGGAATCCATCAGATGATAAAAGAACACGCCCAAAAGAAGCTAAAAGAGTTCAACCTTACCTCGGATGAAATGAAAGAGGTCATAGCTAACGTTATGCTGGAGGCGGGGCAAACTAGTTTCATGAACAGCCCCGTGGTAAAAGCGGAGCACTCGGACCTGGAAGAAATTCCCGAGATTCCAAGGGCAGAGCCCAGGCCGGATGGCAACCTCGCAACGACAGAAAGAAAGAACAGCCGAAAGTCGGCCGAACCCATGTCACAGGATGTCAAAGAGAAAATTGACAGCTTCGTGGACAAAGCCATTCAGAACGAGCAAAAGAAAAGGGGTGGAAAACGCACCCACGAAAGACTAGACGGCGACACCTTCCTCGGAAAAGCCTTTAGCGGGCTAGAAGGATCAGAACCAAGTGATTCGTCCGAAAGTAGCGAATCGGATGACCCTGACAACAGGGCCAGGAACCGAGGCAAAGGCAAGCACAAGACCCATCACCCCACGGAACATGAGAGTGAAGAAACATACGGGAGAAATAGGTACAGCCCCATAAAACCTACGCCCCCTGAAAAGTACAGTGGCAAGGCAGACCCACACCTCTTCTTCAAATTTGTATCACAGAGCGCTGCATACTGTAAGAAAGGAGGAATACCATCAGAAGATCAGGTACAAGAAGTATCATACTTCCTCACCGACGACGCCTATAAATTCTACTTGAATGAAGTCTCGATGGAGGAATATGCGTGGTCAATGAAAAGCTTCATGAAGGGCCTGTTCAACTATTGTTTCCCTCCTAATTACCGACTAAAGGAACAACAGAAATTAGAAAGGTTCAGACAAAATGAACAAAGGGTGAGGCCTTACGCCGCCGAGCTGAAAAACATGTATAATATAATTGGATACGCCCACAAGCGCGAGAAGGTTCGGAAGCTGTGGAGCGGATTGCAGCCTCGGCTTCAGGAAAAATTGTACGAGAATGGTTTTGACCCCGAAAGGAACAAGTGGGGAGAAATCGTCGACGCGGCCGAAACGTTCGAAATAGCCAGGGAAATGCGCCTCGCTGGCGAAGGACGACGTGATGACCGGGGCAATCGAAGGGGAAACAATGGGGGCAACCCTGGAAACGGTGGAAACGGCGGAAATGGTGGAAATGGCGGGGGGTCAGGAGGAAACACCAGACCCTCAAGCGGTCAAAATAGCCATGGAAGGTTCAATAAATCCAGTAATGGGCCTAAAGGGAAAAGCAAAACAGGATATTACAACAACGGAATAAAGAAGCAGAAGCCGGACAGACTCACGGAGACGGAGAAGGCTCGATACAAAGCTGAAGGCCGTTGCTACAAGTGTGGAGAAAAGGGGCACATCTCCCCCAACTGCCCAGATGACGACAAAGTACGGTCCAATGGGTCTGGACCGCCAGGAATTAGGGCCAATAAAATAAGTTTCAAAGAGGTAGACGACTTACGAACAAATGACGACGGTCTTCGATCGTCCGGAATACAGATTCAGGTGGCTGCTATCAGGTTCGGTGATGTAACCACAATAAGACGGCCGCGTGGTCGGCCCCACTGGAAGCGTACGCGCAGGGAACGACGCGCAAAAACTGAGATACGCCGAGGATTGGGGGACTTACCCCGTGTCCAACCAAGTGACATCGGGCTGGAGAACCCGGTCCTAAGGGAGAAACTGAGCGACCCTTTTGCAACAAGGGCAATGTACTTACTCAACAGTCAACAGCCTTATCCCGGCGACGCGTGTATGCACCAGCAAGATCAGGGATCCCGATTCCTGGTATACAGAGTCTCAGACAGGGAATATGTAATATATGACTCACTGGACAATGACGATGAGGGGACATTAGTAACCGATGACATAGTTGTAGGCGAAACATCTACGATCGCACTAAGGTTCGCGCAGATGAGGGCTGCAAAGTACGACATAGACGTCAGCGGATCCACGAGGTGGAGAAAGAATAGAACACTTACCTCACCCTACGCGTCAATGATCTCCACCATACTAGAAAAGGGTTACTCCGAATTCAACGCTCGACGGAGGAGCCGTGATCTCTGGAGGTTTCGGACTTCACAGGTTCTTGACGAGAACGGAGCCGTGATAGGATACAGTATTACAGACCAGCGGCTATGGTTCCAAGCTACATTAAGTGTCAAACTAGCAGAACGAATTGGATTCGACGTACGAACGTGGTACTGCTCCCAGGTACACCGTTTCTGCAGACGCGAAATGTTTCGCCTTTCGGAATTCTGGTATTCATACGGTAACCTGGGGCTGAGAGAAATGGAGGAGAGGATGAGAGAAGGGCCAACCCCATTTGAAGAACTTCTTGAAGAACTGTTAGACGAGTTAGGGAAATATAACAAGGATAACGACGATGACGACGCACCTGCTGGGTGTAATAACGATCGCAACCCTGAACATGACACTAGCGCCGACAGTGATATCCCCGTGTACGCTATCCGGACCAAGGCACCGAGGAATGATGACCAGGGGCGCCGGGTGATCAAGAGGAACGCGTCAATACCAAAAGATCCGTCACGGATGATACCTGACCCCATTGTGGTAACGGTAGAAGTGAACGGACAGCCAGCCAGGGCATTATTGGACTCTGGATCCCTGGGGGACTTCGTCTCCACCACGTTAGTCACACAGTTGAAATTGAAGAGGACTGACTTGATATCACCATTGAATGTTCAAATGGCCGCGCAAGGCTCCAGATCGAAGATTAATTACTCCGTGGAGGCGAACTTTTGCTATCAGGAGATAAATGAGACGCGCAGATTCGACGTAATGAACCTGTCGGGCTACGACATGATTCTCGGAACCCCGTGGTTCTTCCAATACAAAGTCATGGCGGGTTTGAATCCTGCGCGGGTCATTATTGGCTGTAACACCGCGCTCCCCATGACAGGCACTGGTGTACAAAAGTTGGCATCCAGGTCGATAAAACTGTATGAAGAAAAGATTGATGAGGTCCGGAAGAGCTTGGTTGAGTACGCGAGGCCCATCTGTAAGAAGTCGTCGGAAGTACCTCTGCCCCCGTTTCGCGCGATTAACCATGAAATTCCATTGATTGATGAGCAGAAGGTATACTCATATCGACCGTCGCGGTGTCCCGAGGCACTGTTAGCTCAATGGAATGAGAAGAAGAACTCTTACATTAAAACGGGCTGATGGGAGGTGACGTCGGGACGAAGCAGCGCCCCAGTGATGTGTATCCCAAAGCCGGGAACGCCACCACGTCTCCGGGTAGTGGTGGACTTGCGAGAACGAAATGCGAACACAAGGAAATTAAGCTCCCCCTTGCCTGATATGGAGGGAATATTGCGGAGGGCCTCGAAAGCGAAATATAGGTCCCTAATCGATGGCCAGGACGCTTACGAGCAAATACGAGTGGTGCCTGAACATGTACATAGGACTACGGTAAATACCCCCAGCGGGACGATGGTCAGTCACGTTGTACAGCAAGGGGATTGCAACGCTCCGGCTACTTACCAGGCACTAATGAACTATCTGTTTGCGGAGTATATCGGGCGCTGGATGGATGTATATCTCGACGATATAGTGATCTATTCGAACAGCCTGGAGGATCATGTGGAACATGTGAAAACGGTGATTGACATCCTCAAACGAGAGAAGCTTTACCTCAGCGAGTCTAAACTGAAATTGTTGGCGTCTAGCATTAAGATCCTGGGACGAATTGTGGAGGACGATGGGATCCGCATGGACCCGGACAAGGTAGACGCCTTGGTCAAGTGGAAGGTGCCAACCAATAGGGATTTGTTGAGGGCGTTCTTGGGCGCGGCTGGGTACCTCGCGGACGATATTGATCGTGTCAGGATACCGTTGGGAGTACTTCATGGGCTAACAAGTGAAGGAGTGCCTTTCCGATGGACTTTCACGCACCAGAGAGCCTTCGACGAAGTAAAGAACTCGGCCACCGCGTGCCGCAATCATCATCGTACACCGCTTCGATACGGACCGAAGGAGGAGCCTGTTAACGTAGTCACAGATGGCTGTGTTACGGGAATAGGGGGTGTCGTTAGCCAAGGATCCGATTGGAAAACAGCAAAGGTAGCGGCGTTTTACTCAGCCAAGCTGAGCGCTACCCAGCAGAATTACCCTACGCACGAGGTTGAGCTGCTGGCCGGAGTGGAGACCATGCTACGACACAGGGATATACTACAGGGCGTACCTTTTCGTTGGTACACTGATCACAAAGGTTTAATACATCTGTTAATGCAACGTGACCTCTCCCCTCGTCAAAGTCAATGGATGGAGAAGTTGGCGATATTTGATTTTGAGGTGATCTATGTTCCCGGTGCCGAGAACATACTATCTGACGCGTTGTCGCGACTGTACTCAAACGATGCACCTGGTACGGTGCGGGCGGCCTCCGAGTTCACAGAACACGATAACGATCAAGAAATGGCCAGGCCCGTACTGCCCGTGCTCACTGGCCCGGAGGGCGGGTTACTTGATGACGACGGCTCAGGTGTCGAATTGGAAGTAAACACGGTAACCCGATCCATGACTAGAGGGACGGAGAGCTCCGTGGAAGGGGCGAAAACCGTACTAAGAAGGTCGGCACGACTAGCAAAGACACCTGTTGGACAGGCGCCGGAGGGCGGGAATACAGCTCCGAAACAGACGCCCAGGGGTGATAAGATAAGCATCGAGAAATCTGAACAATTGAACAATCACGATCAGGAAAACGATCACGATCGAACCCCTACGTCATGTGGAGACATCAATCGTCTGTTATCCGGTGTAGACTTAACCGAGGCAGTAAAGAATAAGTGCAAATACGACGTTATACTTAGCAAGGTATATGACAATCCAGAAGCCCACAGGAATTTCGAAGTAGACAGTGATAATGGACTAGTTTACCTGAAAGAAGGACAAAGGAAGCTACTTTGCATTCCCGAAGGACTGTTAGACGGACAAAGCGTGCGGGAAATAGTAATCCGAGATGCCCATACTATACTGGCTCATCTAGGACCGAAGAAGACCTATGATTACTTGAGGAACTTGGTGTGGTGGAAAACTATGGCAACTGATATTAAATCCTATTGCGACTCTTGTATAACCTGTCTAAGGTCCAAACCAAACAACCAAAAACCAAAGGGACTATTGAATCCGTTGGATATCCCGTCAGAGCCTTGGGAATCAATAGGTATCGATTTTGTAGGCCCCCTACCCGAATCGAAGGACAGGAATGGTAAATACGACTCCATAACGGTGATAATTGACCTTCATTCAGCAATGGTACATCTGGTGCAAAGCAGAACAACTTACAAGGCAAAAGAAATCGCGGAACTTGTATTTTCAGAGGTATACAAGCATCATGGACTACCCCAGAACATTATTAGCGACAGGGACAAGTGGTTCACGAGCAAATTCTGGCAAAGATTGAATGAATTAATAGGAACCAAGCTTAACATGGCCAGCGCGTACCATCCCCAGTCGGATGGGTCAACCGAGAGAGCCAACCGAACCATTGGTCAAATGCTACGAGCCTGTATAGACAGTTCGCAGACGGATTGGGTACAGAAGCTACCAGCCATAGAATATGCTATCAACTCGGCACGATCCGAAAGCACGGGATACGCACCGTTCTTCCTGAACACTGGAAGGATGCCGAGATCCTTTATTTGGAATTCTAACGAGCCAAAGGAGCGGGAATTTCGCGGAATAAGGGAATTCGCAGAGAATCTAAAGCTGGCCATCATGACGGCTCATGATTTCATCATAGCTGCCAGAATAAAGCAAGTAAGGGATGCAAATAGGAAAAGAAGAAATGTAGACTTCACCGAAAACGATTTCGTATATATCTCTACAAAAAACATAAGCATAAGCAAAGGACTAGCAAGGAAACTTAATCCGAAATATATTGGGCCCTACCGTATCATTAAGGATCTAAAGAACGAATCTTTCCAGGTCAATCTACCGCATTCGCTGAAAAGAAGAGGAGTCCATGATGTATTTCACTCGTCGCTACTACGGATACATGTTCCCAACGACGATAGATTGTTTCCAGGACGTACAGAGTCCCAGATCTATGAGTTAGATGACGATGAAAAGGAGTGGGCCATTGACAAAATAGTAACTCACGATGGAAAAGGAAAAGCCGCCCTGTTTGAGATCCTTTGGAAAACCGGAGATCGATCGTGGTTACCATATAGACAAATCAGCAATTTAAGGGTGCTAGATGAATACTTGGAGGCCTATGGAGCCGACGACATAGTCGATCTGGAACAAGGGCCTGGAACGGCGCCTGTTTCCGATCCCCAGCTGTTCCTGGGAAGCATAAATGTGGCACAGTTAGACAAACCGTTTGAAGCAACCCCACTGTCCTACATGGCTCCCCGTAACAACAAAGAGACCACCTCTGCTGTCCAAACGACCTCGACGCCGAATAACGCCATGCAATCTGAGGTCGCACCCACTACAGCCCCTCACGCGATCGCTACTTCGGGCAAAATATCAGTTCGAATGGCCAATGGTCAAGTCATCGAAATCCCGGGGTATGGCCTGGAGCAATGTGGAGGGAACCAAAACCTGTTCAAACGATCCACGGCCGCGGGGTATTGCTACGTCGATGAGGAATCCTCGCTGATCGACCTGCCCAATTATGTGTTGAAACGGTATGAGTCCCGGCGGCCAGACGAAACGACAACTGACACCCTAGCCAGGTATATCGTATTTGCAGCCATAGTTCGCGGAAGCTCGCATGATAATACCTTCGGTGGGAAGGTCAACACTGTCGCCCCCGGAACCTTAATCCCATCCGGGTACGAGGCATGGGCCCGATCGATGAATCGTGACCCTGATTGCGCTTGGAGCGTACCTTTCTTTGATACGCGCTCTGGGGGTCTCTGGGAGTCGGTTTATCCGAATTCTGACCGAGATCGAAACCCGTCAGAGAACGAGCTTAAGGTACATGCCCCCACCGAGCACGCCATTGCCAATCTTGAGAAAGTATTGGAGAAATTCGCTGATAGAACCGGGAAATTCGACGAGCAGAGTTTTCAAGACCACGCGTACGCGCTCCGAACTAACGCACGACTTCAAGGTGAATTGGAGATGGCTAGGGCTAAGACGCGAGGTAGCCGCCGCTCTACTCCCTACGGGTCCAGGCCATCCAGCCGTCTGGGTGCTAACCTGGAACATGACGACGCATCTGCACCTCCCCCTGGCACTCCCTTCTCTTCGTCAATGGGGGCTTTACGTCTTTGAAGTGGGACCTCGCGAGGTCCCAGGAGGGCGTATGTAGCGGAGTGACGCGTAAGTCACGCGATCACCGACGTCATATGTACGCGTCCGCCGTCCTCCCGACGCCGGATGGTTTACCATAAAACTATTTTCTCTCTTACGATCGGGGGTGGCTTATTTTACAATACAGTTGCTTACTGATCTCCTAAAAACTTACCTATGACATACTTTATTTACTTACAAACAACCCTACTATATAAACTACATACTAGGTTGCGAAAATGTACAAGTTTTAATCTGGTTAACTCTACGTGACCTTAGAACTTCTCGGTGTATCGGTACTGCTGGAAAGCCTACCGTTACATGTTACCGTTGAGATAGATGTAGTCCATCGAAGGCGGAATGGAGCGCAACCAGAGTCGGGATGGTAAGTCTGAGTCTGAACAGATAGCGGCTTCTGAGGGTGGGGTAGTGAATCATCGCACTAACTGCTGCGTTGTGAGTTGGTTGGTGTAATGAAAGCGGAACTCATCTCACAGTTCATTGCACCACAGAATCGTCCACGGCAGGTAGGACGAAAGACACATGGAGGAGCAGGTCAGGAACACGTCACGACGCTGACCATGTCCGTGTCCGATCAATTTTGGTTGATCTTCCACTTTGACACCTCTGTTGCTCAGCCTTAGGGCTATACCTCCTCCTTGTCTTCTGAGAATGACTTTTTGGTCTTTAAACATAGTTCAACAATGTTTGGGTCATTTATCTAGATGGTGCGGACGAAGCATTGAGAGGAGAAGACATGACGGCGTTTGAGGGTCTTCTTGTTTTGAGGTTGGTGGCATGCGAGGGATGTAAGGAGTTCTGTAGAGACTATGAACCTGTACATCTGTGAAGGGGGAATGTTCACAATGCACTGCTTCTCCGGATTTCAGACGCATGATCCTGCAACACACGTACCCGTCGTACAAAGATATTTTTTGCTGAGTCGTGGGAGACTCATGATCAGAGCGCACGTCCCTCCAGAATCATAATCACATACTGGTCCGCAGATTGCCGACATCTCCTCATCGATAACCGCCATGTCAACATCAGCAATACATGGCTCAGCCAATGAATCCAGTCCTGTGAGTCCCTCTCGCCTTTTGAGACATGCTGCTAAGCCTACATTGATATGAAGGGACTTCCTCTTGAGTTGGTATGAAAGATAATCAGGCACTGCTCACCCAGAACGCTTGTCCCTATCGCACAAGCCAACAAGTATTTGCAAACTGAAGCTGAACGATTTCTATATGCTTCCTGCATCTTTGCCTGTCCCTCAGACTTCGACAAAATCACAAGCCTTACTCAAAGCCGGCGACGATCTGAATATGTTCAGTATCTTAGTGTGGGTGAAGATTTTGAACAATTCCTGGGTTATTCGGTCGCCGCTCTTC
>JABAJT010009970.1:0-10097 GCA_018850275.1 Tephrocybe sp. 9174TJB
TATTGGATCGGATAAATCAACCGGATCATTTTACGTTGATATTAGCGGACAATGTTTGCGCAAATGCTCAAGGTGATCCCAGTCAACCTGTATCGGATCGGATCAATTCATCGGATCATTTTACGTTGATTTTAGCGGACGATTTTTGCGCGAATGCTCAAGGTGATCCCAGTCAACCTGTATCGGATCGGATCAATCAACCGGATCATTTTACGTTGATATTAGCGGACGATTTTTGCGCGAAAGCTCAGGGTGATAACCTCAATCTATAAATAGATTTCGGAACTTGGCCCTAGCAACTAAAAAACGGAGGGAACCACGCCAGCCAGATTTTGTGATCGTGAGAAAGTGCGGAATTGCCAGCAAGGCATCTGCATTCGGTCGTCCTTCTCCTCCTGCCCGCTGACTGCCTTGACTCCTCACTACCAATGGCCGCCGCTTTCCGCATCACCTTGTGGCTTTGCCCAAGCTTAGTTGTGGACGCAAAGGCACTGGTTAGTTGAAGGATGCCAATGGCAAGGTGGATTAGGTTTTGCTCCAACTTGTTGCAGCTACCTTCGCAGTCCATGCTTAGGAATCAAACCACCAACCAATATTCAATATAGGTGATATCTGTGCCGGGTCATGGGTACATAGATAAGTACATTTGTTGCTAGTATCTGCGAAAAAAAGAGAATGCATGGAGTATCGAACCGTAACACTGAGTTGTGGAATAGATGAATCAACGTTCAACGACGAGCTTTTTTTGCAGGTGACGGAGAGGCGCTGGTGGGATCACTTTTGCTGGGTAGAGATCTCTTCTGGGGTGTTGCGGGGCTCTGCATCTTCGACGGAATGAGGACACGCATATTGGTAATGTCAGCGATGTAAGTGTCCGAAGAGTCGCTATCGATAGCCCAGTGGCGAAGATTGAAGTGAAATCGAACCACAGCACCCTCAAGATGAAGTCGATAGGTGGCAGGATCTAAGATATCACCCTTGACGTCGTAGGCGGGAAGAGGGATTACTTGGTGTGTGCTGGCCATGCTCTGCAGTGCTTCTTTTGCAGCAGCATGGACAGCTGGCCACTTTACAATTTCGTAAGTGGACTTGAGATCTGTTTGGATTGTCATTAATATTGCAACGAAAAATTGAAAAGTAGATGTACCATCTGTTTCGGAAAGTGTGGTAGAGCTGGATGTTTCTCCATCTTTGATTTCTCCATTTTCGAGCGCCTGTATAGAAATAGTCAGTAAATCAAGGGAACAAGAAAGCAATTAAGGTGAATATAGATTCTTACCTCAAAAAGAACATGTCGAAATCTGATTTTCTTGTCAGTACCGCGAGTAACGAAGATACCTTTCTGCTTCTTGAAAGCAGACTGCATTGCCATCAACGTTTCCAGATTCTTAATAGCAGAACTGAAATCGCTATGGAATACTGAAGGAGGGCGTGGAGCGGAGCCCGTACAGGTAAGTTTCATATCTGAGAAAGACTTGCATGCTAACGTAGATCCTTTCCACATCCCACACGAAGTCATCCAAAAATCCTCCGAGGTAATCTCCGCGACAACTGAGAGCTGTGCAAGATCATAGGTAGGTGGATCATCGTTCAAGGATGAGTGGTCATCGTCATCGGCAGCAGCAGCAGCAGCTTTCTGGGCTTCGTCAACGGCAGTAGCTGATGATTTTGTAACAAGCCAGTCCTCGCGGCCAAAACGACGCCATTCAACGTGGTCAGCGAGCTTTTTTGCCAAGTCGCCTAGGTAAAGTACATCTTGCTTTTCAACAAGAAGCTTGCGTTCTGCTAAAAGTTTCCGGTGCAGACGTTTATCAGGAGTGTCGGCAGGGGAAGAGGGTGTTAGCAAAGCAGTGATCATTGGTGCAGCGGGCGTGTTGCTAGGTTCTGCCATGGTCGAAAATGATTCTGGCGCAGATAGAAGGTATTAGTAAGAAGATTGTGCAAGACAGCGCCCGGTAATTACCTGCTATTTGGTTGACTGCAGAGCGCAAGTGTAAATGCACAAAGAAAAGACAAAGGAGAGATGATTTTTGAGAGAAGGCTTTGAGTGATGTATATATCGGATATCCTCGATTCCAGTAGGAGTTCAACATTCTGGATTCGAAGAGTTGCAAATGAATTCGAAGCATTCAAGTGCTATGTGCGATCTGACCACGCTACAATGAAAAAAACATCTAGAATAAGCTAGAAGTGGTGCAATGCTGGAAGTCAAGTATGCAACCTTTGCGTATGACGGGGTCAGATGCTATGTGCAATGCATGTATAATTGGTCAGGCAGTATGATTGGATGATGTCTGCCTATTTTCACATAGAAAAGGCGAGGATATCGGATAGCAGTCTGCGATATTCAAGGACTTTCCAATATTATCACTAGCGTGAGTCAGACACGGGGATACTGTTGCTTGAAACATATTAGGTAGCTAATTTGCGTGCATAGAGAACAGTTGATGCCTGAAGAAAGTCAGTGGAATTTACAAGGAATGGATTCCTTCACGTGTATGTCAAAATAGAGCACCCAGATACTCTGCAGTAAACTTTCAGAGAGGGGTAAGTGTTTGGTCAGCTGCAATCGAAGCGACTGATTTTGGCGCTGGTTGTTGATTTGTTGTGTTTGTGTTGTGCCAGAAGAGAAGTGCGCCACTTCTATCATTGTTTGGACGTTATGGCATAAACAGCGGCGAACTCACGCTCTAGCTGATAACTTTATATCTTTTCTGGCTTGCTTCAAAATATTAATCTCATTGTTTTTCAAAGTGCATGCCAAAAGGTATCGGTGAATTTTCTGTTCATTTTCTGATAAAAAAACAAGGATCGTGCAATGGCATGAGTTTCAGCAGCATGATATAACAACTAAATTGTTCAAGTCTAAGGAACGTTCTGATTCAGCAGCAAAGCCTAGTGTAAAGGGGGATAGATAGCAAAGAAGCTAAAGGTCACTTGTTGAGGTCAGCTAAAAAAAAAGGGGGGAATCGTGAGCATTTTATTCTGTGAAGTGTCTCCAAAGATTACTAAATGAAGTACAATCAATATGCGCAATTTTGGATAAGAATTGTAGGGATTAACAAATCTTGTAAACCAAGTACTGAGTGATAATCAAAGCATATTAGGTTCTGGTTCATCTGAGTCTGTTCTTTGGCGCCATGAGCACTGAGACTAGCCAACAAAACCTTGATCTGGCGATACTCACTAAACATCGTCTGCAAGATTTGTGCCGAGGCATCCTTCCTCTCTCTAGGAAAGAATCAAGTACTAAAGACGCTCTCATAAATGCTATTCTTACAAGAGGGACACCCGATTTCTTACACAAAATCAATGACGAGGTTAAGCAGAGTGTAATTGATACTCTGCATACCCAAGAGCAGGCAACTGGCTCAAGAAAGCGTAGGAGAGCTGATGAAGCTTTTAGCCGAAGGGTTGCACAGCGCTACGAAGATGAACCTAGTCGCCCTGATTGGATGCTAGATCACGACACATCACAGTATATGGCACTTCCAAGCAATGCCGAGGTCAAAAAATGCTACGAGAGGTTTTATAATGCGACATCCATGGATGCAGTTCGGACAGCCATTTGTGGTGTATGCGCACGAGAGTTAGGAGAAAAGGAGCATAGGTTCTCTAGTGTTGCATTACAGGATATTCCGAACCGTCATCGCCTTATTCCAAAAGAGCCTCATCCAGCCCACGATCTCTTTCTAGATGATGGCATCTTGTTGGAACCACGCGGAATCATTACGACTCCACCATCAGAGTTGGCGCACGACTCGGACACGTCTACAACATATGTTCGCATATGTCATCAATGCCTGAAAGACTTGTCTACCAGCTGTGATACACCTCCTCCACTGAGCTTAGCGAATAACCTTTGGGTTGGCGCCGTTCCTTTGCAGCTGCAAGTACTCACCTTTCCAGAGCAATTGCTGATTGCTCAATTATATCCTCGTGTCTATGTTTTCAAACTCTTTCCCAAGGTCTATCGACCAAAGGATCCATCGACACTACAACGAGGAATTCGTGGAAATGTGACTACATATGATCTGAATAACACAAAGATTGCCGATATGATTGGAGGCAAGCTATTGCCCCGCCCACTCTCCATTCTTCCATCAATTCTCTCCGTCACATTCATAGGGCTTGGTGATCTTCCAAAGTATTGGCTGCGCAGCACATTTCGTGTACGTCGGCAAGTCATTTTGGAAGCATTGCTGTGGCTCAAAGCGAATAATTCGAAATACTATGGAGACGTCAACATTGATGCTGCACGAATACACTCGTTACCTCATGACGATGTACCTGATGAAATCATGAGCATAATACGGCATTTAGAAGACACTAGTACCATTGACCATGAAAGCGAAGGTTATGTGCCCGAATCTGATGGTCAGTTCTATCTTTTTCTCAGAGTTTTTGGTACTCTGAACTCGTTTTCATAGGTGATTCCTCCAATCCACATGAAAGAGAACAAGAGGCTCAGTCGAGTGGAGACTGTGGTACTATAAATGCAGGTATGTTAGCAATGAGCGAATATGATGATATATAGTTACTCAAGAGGTTAAAGATTCTTCTGAAGTGCCTGATGTCATTCCATTACAAGTATCGGGCACAATTGACACTGATCTGTCAAAAATTACCGCAAACGAGCTCATGTTATGGGGTCTCGCAAACCTTTGGAAAGAAGGAAAAGAAGGCGGATATACAGTCCGTCATGGGACCAAGCCTGTATGCGACTTTGGTAAAGCTCGCAACGGTGAAGTCCTAGATGCTGCGACACCCAATTTCTTTGAAAAAGCATTTCCGTGTCTCTTTCCGTATGGCGTTGGTGGAATTGAAGGATACCGAGAAGTCGAAGTAAATTTTGCTGAACACATTCAATGGGCATTGGAATATCATGATCGCCGGTTTCGAAAGCACGAGACATTTCCATTTGTGGCATTTGGAATTTCACAGCGCCGTGAATCACTTGCATCCGCACGAATCCAAATCTCCCAACAACATTTCGATCGAGACCTTCATTTACTGTCAACTATTACATCGGAGAAACTTGAAAGAGCTCGGCAGCAAGAGGAGAATGGCCAATATATATCTGATCCTGCTGTTCGCCTTCTCCAAAAACATGTTTACGGCGCTTCTTCACATGTTAAAGGGTCAGACCAGGCTCGATATCAGCTGCGCAGTCAAATATGGTCGACTTCTACGGTTCTTGGTCCTCCCAGCCTTTGGATTACAATTAACCCATCTGATATTCATAATCCCATTGCTCAAGTTTTCGCAGGGGAGAATATCGACCTTGATAACTTTCTGTCAGCCAATGGCCCTAATTCTGGAAAGCGAGCTCGGAACATAGCTGCAGATCCCTTTGCTGCAGCAAAATTTTTCCATTTCCTCATTTCAACAGTTCTAGAAATGCTACTTGGCGTCAAAGTCACATCATTTCAAGTTAAATCATCGTTTGGGGTTCTGGGCCGGGTTGCCGCTTATTTTGGGACAGTAGAAACTCAAGGCAGGGGCACATTGCATCTTCATCTCATTGTCTGGCTTTTTCACACTCCCAATGGCGACAAAATACTCGAACTTCTGAAAAGTGCAGAATTTCGAGATCGGATCATTGCATACATTCGTGCAAACCTCCGCGCGTATGTACCAGGCTTAGAATCAGAAAAGGATGTCAAAGCAGTCCCACACGATCCAGAGGTTTCTTTCAGTCGTCCTCCAAATCCTTTGGCAAATGATTATGACGAACAACTGAAGATTTACGAACAGCGACTGGCACGGACCACCCAGGTTCACACCTGCCAAGTTCGTCGATGCCTCTTTCTTGACCAATACGGTCAATATCGGTGCAAGCGCCGTGCTCCTTTTGATCGACATACAGAGGATTTTATAGATGAAAATGGCAACTGGGGGCAAAAACGACTTTACGAATATGTCAATGGATGGTGTCCTGCCATTCTTGTAAACTGCGCCTGCAATTGCGATGCCAAGCTCCTAACGAGTGGAGAGGACACACGCGACGTAATGTTTTATGTCACTGCGTACTCTGCTAAAAAGCAGGGCAGAAACTACAATGCGTCAGCAGTTATGTCCAAAGCATATTCTTACCACCTTGACAGATTAGGTGGAAGTGGTGGTCCAGATCTTTCTATAGACTATGTCGACCAATTGCGGGACACTCAGAGACTTTTGATATTCCGAATTATCCATGCAATGAATAGGGAGCAAGAATTGGCTGCTCCTCTGGTTATGTCGTATCTAATGGGTTGGGGAGATACTTATCGCTCCCATCATTACGCACCTATTTATTGGTCTTCTTTTGTTAGAAGACTTTTGCAGGCTTTTCCATTGCTTGCTAAATCAAAGTCGTAAGTTGGAAATCCTTGGTCAATATTTTCTACTAATATCACCTCAAAGACCATCGGGCACTAGTCATGGTGATGAGCCGCAAGCAGAGAATCATATCGAAGACAAGGATACAAATGATACTGCCCAAGTTGACATGACAGATGGTGAAAAGGTTAGAACCTGTTGTCACTACCTGAAGCACCGCTCAATCTGTTGCTAATCATATGTGGCAGGCAAACGACACCGCAACTCTGGACTTCGATTCAGCAGGTACTTTGTACACAAAATCGCAGTTTACGGATTATTGCACCCGGGGATACGAGCTCGAAGACTTCAATATCATTGAATTCTTCGTCAACACATATGAGTCTCGGCTGCCAAAGGCTGGTAACACCGACAACGACAACACAGCATCTCAGTTACCAGAAACTGATATTTCTCAGAAACGTCAACGTGGACGGCCACCTAATAATCGAGTTCCCTTCCTCAATATACATCCTAAACACAAACACATCTGTCGAATAATGCGGAGCGCAGGCCATCATACTCTACCTAATTTCATTGGTCATTCCTTCCCGCGAAGAGATGACCCTGATAATGAGATGTTCTATCACGCATCTATGTTAATGCTTCTCAAACCATGGAGAAGTCTTTGCACAGACCTCAAGAACCTTGACGAGACCTGGTCACATGCCTTTGAAACGTTCATGCGTAGTTCGGAGGCACAATCCAAACGTGCTCAAGATATCCTTTCGGGCATCCAATACTTCCATTCATGCAGGTTAGCTGCAGAAAGAAGTAGAGAGCAAGATGACGGAGGCTCAACAACTAGACAAGGACAACGAGCAATGCAGGATGTTCTGGCTGATGATGACGATGAATTTGAATTAGGCGGTGGTGGGCACAATCCCAGCAACTACACTGAGGAGGGTTTGGCTGCGTTGGTAGCATCTCAGACAAGTTCGGCTGAGCTTCTCCATGCAAGGCTTGCCATTGAGCTAGGCCGAAGAGGGAAAATCTTTTCAGCCGTGGATGAAGACCATTGGTTGCTTAGTCCTACAGCGCCAAATGTTTCTCCTGCGACTGGAGATGATATTACTCGGCTAATGCGATGGAAGACCCAGATGGAAGCTGACGTTGCCAGGCAGAACCTTACTCATGCGGATGAGCAAGTTGAGACAGCAGGGAGTGGAACTAACGCCGATATTGGTCTCTTGTCGGTGCCCGCACATCAGGCAGTTGTTGAATATAATAACCCAATTGGTGCCGAGCCATCACTTTCTCCTGTCGATCCCTCACAGCTCCGAAGCGACCAACGACGCGCGTACGATATCGTCACTTGGCATTTGGACAAGACATTATCTGGAGAAGAGCCACCCCCTCTGCGGATGATTGTGCAGGGTGAAGGAGGAACAGGCAAATCTAAAGTCATCCAGACCATAACTGAAGCCTTCAATGCAAGAGGAGCTCAGCACTTACTGGTAAAATCGGCATATACTGGAGTAGCAGCATCTCTCATCGATGGAAAAACAACACACACTATCAGCGGTATTTCTCTGTTCAAAGATGATGAGGCCTTATCCGATGAAGCAAAGGGAAAGCTCCAACAATTTTGGCATAGACGGAGATACCTGATCATCGACGAGTTTTCAATGTTGGCAAAATCTTTTTTTGCACGCCTGTCTCGAAACATCAGCATAGGTAAACAAGGCTCTCCAGGATTTTTGGAGGATACCTCATTTGGTGGGGTTAACGTCATCATTTGCGGCGACTTTCACCAGTTTCCACCGGTGGCTAAACCAATGCGAGAAGCGCTATACTATGAAAGCCATCCAGCATTGGACTCAGTCGATTCACAGCTTGGCCGAGCCATCTACGAAGAATTTTCAATTGTAGTGTCCCTAAAGGAGCAGATGCGTGTGACTGACCTTGTCTGGTTGGATTTCCTACGCCATCTGCGCTTTGGACAAGTGAACGCAGACCACCTATCCATGTTGCGGCAATTGATTATCGGTCGCCCTGGTACACCTGCCATCCAATTTGACGTGGAGCCTTGGAACAATACCTCGCTTGTAACTCCTCGACACGCCGTCAGACTGGAATGGAATCAAGCAGCATTGCGCAAGGCGTGTCAAGAGTTGGGAAACCCTGTTTACATATGCGCATCAGAGGATACCATAAAGGGTCGGCCATTGACAATACAAGAGAAGTATTGTTTGGAGTCACGGAATTTACAACAAAAGGGCGGAAGGAGGGGAAATCGTCGGAAGAAAGACTTGCCAAGGGAACTGGAACTTGCAATTGGGATGAAGGTCATGGTGACAGACAATATAGAAACGGACCTAGACGTCACTAACGGGGCTCGAGGAGAGATCACAAATATCATTCTTCACCCTGAAGAAGGACCACTTGAGGAAGGGCCAATCATTCGACTTCGGCACCTTCCAATCTGTGTCCTTGTGAGGCTGTACAGGACACGAGCTACAGCACTAGAGGGTTTGAATGAAAGTGTGATACCAGTGGAACCTGCAACAACCTCGTACCGAGTCAAGTTCCAATTACGTTCAGGCGAGACCACCCAAAAAACAATCCAACGATGTCAATTTCCAATGACAGGAGCATATGCATTCACTGACTATCGGTCACAAGGCCAGACGTTGCCTAACGTGATTGTCGACATAGCATCACCTCCAACTGGCAGTCCTTTGAACTTGTTCAATCTGTACGTTGCCTTATCTCGCAGTGCCGGAAGGTCGACTATAAGGCTCCTTCGAGACTTTGATGATAATGTGTTTCTAGCATCGCATACTCCAGAGCTGAGAGCAGAAGACGATCGTATTGAGAAGATGAATAACGACACAATATTGTGGTACAATAGTGTAGTAAAAAACTGAATCGAACTGTTTTCTTTTATAATCAAAACTGATGACATGAAAATGAATAGACTCACAATCACAAGGATACAAGCTCGGCAGTATAGAAGTGTGAACAGACACGCGCATATGTAGGACGACGCAGAGTACACAGTAGAAACCCGTCAATAGTTCACGTGGAAGAAAAACGGCAATCACCGGTTGACTGATGAGAGGCTACAATTATGAACATGCCAGAACCCTTGCAAGCAAGGGAATTGAAACGAAAAGACATGATTGAACACGTGACCTTCCACCTCTTTCACCACGGCCCGGACTCCGGAGTTTTCGACGTCCAAGCTGGCATTGACGACCAAAGCACGCAGCGTTCACGACTCCCGGGCGGGAGCACCATTTGACAGTCATTTTTCTTCAGCTTAGGGACCTTGCTCCGCCTCTGCTCTCAAACGGCGTCCAATCGATGTCACAGGAATCTAGGGTCGTCCGTCAAAAAATGTCATCCTCGCCACCACTTCTCCAGGCTAAGGTTTGAGTGAAGACTAGCCAATATAGGCTAATATACGGACATAGCACATGAATGGGACATATCCAAAGTTGAGATCCATTGTGCATGTCAGAGCAGATGTGGTTTGGACCAAAGCTGATGAATGTTTGCTTCTTGTCCTCAAGGCCTAACTCGGCCTCGCAGGTGGGCATGAGGCCCTTGTGACCTTTAGTCAAACAAGTGTTCCGATTCCATGTTTACTTCCTGTCACATTGAATTGAACCATAACGCCACCGCGAGGCAGTCTTTGCCAGGTTTTGCCGCTACACACCCCATTTCTTAGATGGGATATCAACCCAGATCGATACGTTCCCGATAAAATGCAGGGACTGCAGCATACGTCT
>JABAJT010009971.1:0-10052 GCA_018850275.1 Tephrocybe sp. 9174TJB
TGTGCCTCTCCTATCAGCCAAAAGATGTGCATCGGGCCTCGGTTCACGTGTAGGCTGTGGTGAGCCCGGACGCGAATTGGGTTGGGACGACGATGCAGAAGTATATGTCTTAGGTTTGATAGTCGTAGTAGTTAATGTCGTTTTTGTTTTCTTATTCTTCGAACCTATCGTGAGCACTTTATGCGTCTGTTGTTGCTGCAGTGGTGGTGGTGGACGAGGAGAAGGTGACGGTGATGGAGAAGGGTACGCTGATGACGATGTTGATGAAGTTTGTAAAGTTGGAAATGCGCCTGCGGCTGCACGACAAGCTTCTTCAGCTCGTTCACGCGCGATTTGTTCTTTTAAAGTCGTATCGGCGATTTCAGTGTCAATGCAAACGAGTAATTCTGCACGTTGATGTGAAGTGAGAAGAGGCGGTTGACAGGACGGACATAGATGCGCTGGTGAAGCGAGGGCGCAGAGTGGTAATGCACTTGAAGTGCATATTGGTGTGTATGGCGAAAAAGAATGAGTACGTGCTAACCACGAATATTTCGACGTTCAGCACATCCGTGACAAACAGTTCTAATGATACCCACCTTGACAGAAACACCCTCCCGTCGGGTCTATTGCAGGACTCGTCAAATCAGCCTGTAAAGCGTTCCGAATCGCGTTCAGAGTACGCAAAGCCTTGCTTTGGGGTGGCGCAGATTCATTGTGATTAGAATTCTTGGTTGACCGTGACGGCGTCGGCGCAGGTTTAGGTCGTAAACGATCTGAAGGAAGCAATGAAGGAGCGACTTTCTTCGTCCAGGCTGTCTGGTACATTGTACTTGCTTTTAGATTGTAGAGGAGGAGGAGAATCAATCGAAGTCAGCGCTTGAGCAAAACTCGGAGCCGTTCACGTGGTTCACGCGTTTTCTCCTTCTCAAATTGGGCGGATATCATTGTTAAATTTCCCTTAGATTGTCAACATATATATAGCCCAATTCACTGAGCACGAGCATCTCAAACAACCTTCGCTAGTCACCTAAGAGCCTCATCTACATCCTGTTCAGGTGTAAGGCTGAACGAGGCACGAACGTACGCGGTCTTGCGACCATTTGGCAAGAAAGCTGTGCCAGGGAGCGCAAGAACACCTTCACGGACAGCTTTCTCGCTAATCACGGACTGGGAATCGCCCTCGACTGAAGAGTCGTCGGAAAGAAGGAGCTTGAACCTAAGAGAAACCTCAGTTTCAGCGTTAAGGAGATGAGATGATAAGGGTTGAAAGGCACCAGAAGAACATCCCAGCTTCTGGGGTATCCCATTCCGCCAGCCCTTGGAGATGTTTCTTCATCATAGCTTCAAACACGTCCCTCTTTTCACGGTAGAATTCTGAGACCCCCTCAGTATGTTTAATGAAAGCGTCGTATCCCCATGATTGGAGAAGCTTGAAGACGATAACCTGTGTCAGAGAAGAAGTTTGGAGATTTGAGGTGACGGTCTATAGATCATGTATCATCACACGGATAATTATAGCAACGACGGGAGAAAGGCGTACATGTGCGACAAGCGCTTGCACCAAACGAGCGGGCCCAGAAACAAATCCTATCCAAATACCTGCAGATAAAATCTTGGAGAGACTGTCGAACCTCAATACACGACCAGCACAAGGGGCCATATGATGTTGAACCTTGCTCAAGAGAGCGCGAGCGGCGACGGTGCAACGATGTCCGTGATGACCCTTTTCTTGAAGACGAAGGCGTCGGATTAGGATTGGAAGGTACACGGCTTCGACCTGAGCGTCTCGGTGTCGAAATAAGCACACTGCTGCGAGGGTGATGCAGAGCTGGAGCGTCCTGTTGTTCGTCCTCCTCGAGTAGGGCAGTCATGCTGGTCATGATACTCGGTGTAGCCTTGGATATTGACTTGGACATTGCCGTGTTCGGTTTTGTACGTGTCTGAGCCTTTGGTGGAGACTCTACCTGGGCTGACTGGCGCCTCTTCGGTGTTGTTGTAGCCTTTGTGGTAGGTACTAGCCAACGGACATCCTTTGCCCATTCCTGATTGACATGACCATTCGCGACCTGTGGTGGCTCATGGGTCGACTTCATGCGTGTTGTTGGGTGTTCTGAATCTGACTGAACTGGACTGGTCATAAGAGTAGACTCTGAGTTTGCAAATGAGAACAGTGAGTGCGCATCTAGTGTAGAAGACGAGATGGAGGTTGTTGATGTGTTGGCGTGTGTAAATGACGTTTTCGTTGACGGCACAACATGAGGCGGACTGGAAGCCCTCAGAGCCCTCGAAAAGAACGGCATCGCCAGGGTTTACAAGAGCTGCTACAGCCTTTAGGGGATATCAGAGTTCTACTCTCCCAAAAATGATCAGAAGGACGACAAACGCGCAAAGCATACCTTGTAAATGAGGTCCTGAGCTCCAGATCCAACAGCAATCGACCAATCCGCACTCTTCTTCCTTCCATGCGAGAACTCCTGAAGACCATAAAGCCACTCGCACAATGGTTCGTACCCAGCTGTGGCGCCATATTGAAGCCCTGCAGCCAACTCTTGTCCACCGATCTGTAAATTAACGTCGTCACCGCCAGATGGATTGGCAGCGCTGAAGCTGAACGAGGTGAAAGGGAATGTGGTGGGATTTGGCTTTCCGGCGAGGAAGGAGATAAGACCTGGTTGAACTGCTACGTTAGTTATACACAAGCACGCGACTACCAATACAAGAAATATCATTAATCTAAACATCACAACATCTCCAAACATCACAACAACTTCGTTGATGTTTGGAGGTTGGAACTCCCACCTCCCACCTCCAACCCACCTCCAAACCATCAAGAACTTCTTAAATGACAACAGGTAAGTTACTCAATTTCCAATACATCCGCCTGGAGACCTGTGCCCCGGGACTCCTGTGCAAGATGTATCGGCTTATACACAACTTTTGACGCGTTTGTTAGACCCCGGCACCAAAAGAAAGGCGTCAACCACCAGAGAAGGCGGCGCCAAAAGAATAGGTGAGCATTTTCTTCTAAGAGAAGCCTGGATACTCGAGCCCCGGGAGTCCTGTGCCTAGCCCGCCGTTCTCACAACAATAACTTCATCCATGCTGACATTACCTTCAGACTGTGGCCTGCAAAACTTCGATTTTTTTTGCACGGTTTGTAGTTTATTCTATCTATCATTCCTGCTGACAGCTGCTGTACATGTAGGATGTCTCCAAGACGGTGAATTCCCCTTGGGATGGCAGTTGCCTTGCTGCACCCACTGGCTTTGACTTGAACGTGTTGCTGGAGCGCGCCGTGACGCGTTCTGCTTCTGATTTTTGGAACCCAACCCCCTCTTCTCCTAGGGAAGCTCAGGATGGCTTTGAAATGGCGTGTATCTTTGGGGACTCTCCTCTGTCCTCTCCTGAGCACTCCCCGCCGGCCTCGCGCCCTGCATCCCCGCCGCCTGCTTTCCTCTGGCCTCCTGCAAACCCAAACCTGCCATATTTGTCTCCGCCCCAACCTACACCTGCCAACGGCGTTCAGAAGAAAAAGAACCGCTCCAAGCGCCGTAGCCATGAGAAACGCAGGGCTGAGCGTGCAAAGAAGGTTCTCTCCGCCAACCCTGTTGAATTTGAGACCTACTCAGTTCCGAATGCTGCGTTAAAAAAATACCGAGACCAATACTCTACCAACCACCTCACCCTGGAGTTCAAACTTTCAGAATCAAAGGTAGCCTCTAGCACGCCGCAAATTTGAGGGGGGGAAAAAAACGTATACATTGGAAGAGTTGAAAAAAGCGACGGGCTTCCCAGTCTACCCCTGGGACGGACAGTGCGCCAAATTTTCCACTCAAGCTTTTCCTCTTTACTAACAACCTCCAAGCACCCCAACCCCCATTCGCGACTCCAACGGGGTGTTGTTTGCTGTCTGTGGAGGCCAACCTGCCTCTTCAGGTGACCCCAATTGGCTTGCAGACCTTTCCCTTGCTGCCCAGGAACTTGAAGAGGCACGCCGCAGCCTCCAGCTAGCTCCCGGCTCCGACGAGCACCGGCGGGGCCATTTTGTTGCCGTTCCGTCAGGTATCACGCATGGAAACGGAACGACCCGCCCCTGCAACACCTATCAAAGCTCCGCTAACGCTAGGGTCATGCGCAAACTTAGCCAAAGCAAGCCCTTCCGGCGAATGGCAGGGTTTGGGTCCTGTACGTCTCTTATTGTTGCATGCTTTATTGCCTGCCCTAACCTTGCTCAGCTCTATTTGCAACGTGGTTCCCTGGTCTGTACAAATACTACACCGACCGCCTTGGAACTCTCTTCTCAAGCTCTGAAAACCTGCACCGCAACTACACCAACAGTGTTTTTCCTGCGGCCACCTACAACCTGGGACCTTCGACTGTCTGCTATCTACACACCGACGACGCCAACCTTCCGTTTGGTATCTGTGCTATCACAGCTCTTGGAAGCTATAACCCCAAACTTGGTGGCCACCTCGTCCTATGGGACTGCGGCGTCATCATCGAATTTCCTCCCGGCTCTACCATACTCATCCCCTCTGCTGTCGTCGCACATATGAACGTCGCTATCTGCCCTGGCAAAACTCGATATTCCTTCACTCAGTACGCGGCAGGTGGGCTTTTCCGCTGGGTGGAGCATGGGTTTCAGAAGGAGAGCAAATTTTTCAAACAGCTTTCGGATGAAGAGTTGCAAGCAGAGAAGGAGAAGGAGAGCCAACGCTGGGCTACGGGGATCAAGATGTTCTCGAAGTTGAATGACATTGCTAACCAAACCTCCAAATAGCTCCTGTATCTTACAATTGACCACGTTACATACAGTCGCCAAAATACATGCTTTATATACAGTAAATACAGCTGCCAAAAAAGATCTATTTACAGTAATTGGAAACTCGATGCAGCTATCTGCTACGCCATCACTGCTGGTTGACTGGTAATGCAAGGATATGTTGCAGCACAAGCTGCCTAAGTTTGGGCATGTCAGCTTCCACTAGGCCTGATGCTTCGAATCCAACAAGAAATGCTGCAACGGTTGCAACAACCCAGAGCCCGCAATCATACCCGTTAGTTTGGCAAGGTTTCATCTAGGGACGCAATCAGCAAAGGTGTTTCAAAGCTGAGGGGGTGGAGACATACAAGCACTGGGTGCGCCGTCCACCCTTCTTCCGTCACTACGTGTAAAGCGTGGCCTTGGCGGTTGGCGTTGAGAACTAGCTTTTCGATAAAACGATGGATGACCTGGGGTTCAAAATTTCAGAGGCGGCTCAAGCGGCCAATATAGAAAAGACCTACTGGTACTTCCTCTTCCCAAGGCTCTCGAGCCGCAAAACTATCAAAGAGCAGAATCCGGCGGGCTTCTAGTTGTACACAACAGAGGACCCAATGGAGATTGTTTGGGCGGTGGATAGGTATTAACCAGCATTTCTTGCTCCAATACTCAGTCTTGTAAGTGCGGCACCAGATGTGCGTGTCGGTGGTTTCAAACCGAATCATTGGTAAGTCAAAGGTTGAGAAAATGGCGCACTCCAAACTTGTCGGAAACACCGAGAAGTGGTGCTGAAGAACGCTGGCAAGACCGTTAATGCAAATGTCGTTGAGCATTTGGCCAGGCCTAGACATAATGGTCATGGATTTTTCATCGAAGTAGGTTCTGCCTGTTCCGTCTGGAAGAACTCGCTCCAGATTGGAGGGGAGAAATTCTGCAAATGGTTGGAACTGGAGGCGGTCGAGTAACTCTGCGTCTGCCCGCAGATTTTCCTTGATGTAACGCTTAGCAACCAGTAGAAGGGTAGGAGTTGCCAAACTTACAGGAAGTACCCATAACAGTGCAACTGGTGCAGCAGTATCTTTGCCCCCACCCCCTGCCTCAGATTCAAGGATGAAGTCAACCAGAACAAAGTTGTCTTCTCCTTCAGGACCATGGCGAACGACGTCTTGGCGGTCCGAAGTTTCAGGAGGCTCCAAAGTTTGTTGTGAAGAAGAGAGTAGATCTCCCGTCTCGTCATCCTCGTGTTCGGAAAAGAGCACCAGAGTTGTTTGTTGAGAGGCGGCAAGGGCTGGAATCCATTGAAGAGCAGGCACCGGAGTTGGTTTGCTCCCACCTGCCAAACTTGAAGCCGTCTTGACATGAGCATCAAAGCGGGCAGCTGAAGCTAAAGGGTTAGACCACGAATCTTTGAGGCAAAGAAGGTGGTCTCTCTGCTGCATCAGGGGGATCTGAATAGAGGAATCTAAGAAAATACAGCCTCAGCACATCTTTTAATGTTAGCAAAGAAACCTACTAGATGGAGAAGCAATTGCGGCCTCAAGCGCAAGCAGCTCCCGGCCAAACCATCGACAAAGGTTGTCGGCTTCAACTCCAAGTCTCTTTTGTTCCTCCAAACAGCGGTCCATTTTGAGAAGAGCGCGGATTCCCTCCCGAACTTTTGGCTCGACAAGCCAGCGAGGGCGCTCGTTAGGAGGGGTTGCAGAGATCCAGACATCTTCCATTAAAAGTGGACTTTCTCGAAGCTCTGCCAACTTGACGGGTAGGGGGCTTGGAATGGGAACGTTCCATTCTTCCTTGTTCAACAACGCAAGAGTAGCGCAATATCCATTAAATTTACGAATGGCGTTCATGAGCGCAGGCGCTCGTTTGGCAATAGCACTGCGCGTTGTTTGGTGGAGCTTAGTTCCTGAGTTACAATATACATAGTGAACAAATGAAAGCATAGAAAGCCCGCAGCACCCACCTAAGCTTTGCTCTCGCCCTCCAGCTGCTTGGTCCAACTTATCCCACTCCAAGAAACTTCCAATTGCTCTCTTTCGTACATTAATTTTCAAATCCCTCGCCATAAAGAGCACCCGAACAAATTCCAGGTCGACGTGTTTGAGCTCTGGAAAAGCATCTGGAACATTGAGCGAAGAATACAAGGCTTCTCCTCAATCTTTGAACTCTTCCTGGGTTTTTTGGAGGCTGGATAATAGAGATATTGATTCTTTTGGTGCTTCTGAATGGGCGAGCTCCGTCCGAAGAGATTGAATGGCTTGGTCAAGGGCCTCCATTTGGCTTTGTATAGTAAGGACGGAGTCGAGCTCTTTTTTGAGACGCGCAGGGGCGTCTGTAATGTAAGAACGTTAATAAGTCATGGAATGGGGTAGAAAGATGAGACTTACGGGCACGAACTGAAAGTTGAGCCTTCCTTTGGTCAGCCCACTGAGCACGAAGAACGTCAGCAGGAATGCCGCAACTTTCAACTGCCTGGCGGGCTGCTGACCCTTGACCCTCGACCCCTTTTCCAAGCCGCCGCTTGATCCAGGACCCAAGGCCGTTGCGGTGTTCTTCACCAATCGATTGCACCTGTCGGTCCACCATCCATATTCTGCGCCGGCGCTGAAAATAATCAGAGCAGCAAATACAACAAATGAAACAGGATACTTACATGCAAAGCCCTTGTGATTCCTATGAGCCTCCTCAGTCGCGACCAGAGCCGCTCAACACCTTCTCCATCTGTTAGCCCAAGCCCAACACGGAGTCGAGGATTATAGCCAAGTTGGCAAGCCCATTCGTGAACATACGCGTGCATGGCGCTAGTCGCAAAATGGACACGAGGTTGGATTGATTCGGGGAAGATATCGTACTAAACAGCAAGTCGTCAGATAAATCAGAACACAGAGACACACAGGCATCTCACCAGCTCACGACTCCGGTCAAGGACGCAACCAACGTCATAGAAAGCAGCTACAGTGGCAGTCCTGGGAAGAAGGGCAAATAGGTGTTCGATGAGCGCAACTGCGTACTTCTGCTGCTCTCCCGGAGTATCTATGTTAGCAAGGAACAGGGGGATGTCGTGACGGCAAACAAGAGCCATGAGTCCAGTGTCGTCAAATTTCTCCATGTTGGTCTTAGAGTTGGAACCAGAACCTGCAACGTGGCTTGACTCACACTCGTTGATAGCTTCATCTGGGACAATGGATAGGCGCTTCTTTGGCGGCTTTTTGCGAACCTCTTCAATTCGACGCCCAATAGAATCCACGAAGGATTTGGCAAGTATATACTCGGGGTTGTAGAACGGAGGGCAGTCTCCACTGGTCTTGAGGTGGCGGTGGTTAAAGTTACCGTCAACGCAAACTTCAATGTCGCATCCCCTGTTTGGTGTTGAAATAGCTGTAGATAATAAGATAGGGAAAGCAGCACATACTTCTCAAATGAACTCCCAAATGTTTTACCTCCAAAACATGCAGGGCATCGCCTCTGGAGAATTTGTGCACACGCTGTCAAAGTTGTTGAAGGTGCAGCGGGGCCAAGGTTGGAGGTTTCCTCTTGCTCCATTTCTTCAAAGCCCTCGTGTTAAGGAAACAGTTCAACTCCAAGCGCCGTGTGTCCATTGTCTCCAAGCCCGTTTCGAGCGTCAGCCTCAACAATTGCACCTTCCACAACTTCCTCAATGCGTATCTGGAGGTTATTGTACCACTGGATAGCATGACCCAGCCCTTTGCGGAAGGGGTCTTGAACGGGTTGTCCCTTCCAACGTAAGAAACATGTCAACACTTCTTCTATATGGAGGGAGGAGCTCTCACCTTCTCGTTGACTGGAACAAACCCACGGCGTTTATAAAATGTACTAAGTGCACCGGCTAGCGCATTTACCGCGTCACAAGAGCGTTCAAAGAGGGCTTGGTAAAAGTCAAGAAGGTGAACTGACACCGCCATTCTTGGCTGTGAGGGTGCTGTAGGAAAGAGTCCATGGGAAATGAGAGTCGTCATCAACCCTGAACATGCACAATACAGAATGGGCGCTTTAATGTAATCTGTCATGATCAGAGACCACCTTAGATTTTGGCAGAAACTTTGAAGATGTATCAAGACTACTTACGGGTATGAAAGAGGCATATAATCTCTGTCTTTGTAACAGAGCACGTAGCATCAAAACATTGAGACTTCAGTTCCTCTGGCAGATTGGGAATGCGGCCGGTAACAGAAGCAGAGTAAGCAAGAAAAGGTTCCACTAAAGAGGGTAGCAAGCTCTGCCAGCGAGAGGAGAGAGATTTTGCAGCTCTGTTGGGATCAGTCCGGCGGGCTTTTGGAGTTGTCGACCCTGTCTGCGAGAGTTGTTCAAAGGGTGAGTCGAGGGCCAGGTCCGAAGCTTCCAAGTTGTCACTGCCTGCGTCTTCGTTTGGAGTTGAGATAGCCTGCTCAATGTTATCCTCATACAGTGGTAACATTTTTGGAGATGAAGGTGCCGCCGCTTGTCGTTCAAGCTCCTCGAGCTCTTGAGCAAGGCGCCGCCGTTTGTTCAGATGACCGAGAGGAGCAACATACTGTTTTGCCCGGGGTTTGGGTCGCTTGATTGGCGATGTGAAAGGTATCCCCATGCCAGTTCCACGCCCACCAGTGTAGGGCTGATCATCCCGCCTCGATCCTCTAGGCATATGAGAGCTCAGATAAGACAAGGTGGAAGACAGAAGCACGATGCGGTCATAATAATCTTGTTACATAATTACACATGGTATGAAATTTTACAAGTCCAGATTGTGGAGGAAATCTGGAGGTTCAGGCGGATCTGGCAGGTGAATCAGAGATCTACCATCTCCCCGATTTGGAATCGCCCTTTGGAGGGTGGCCTACCATGCCCATTGGCGACGACAGAAATAATAGGCCTGCCATGGTCTCACGTGATTGCGACATGTCATGCCTAAGGTGTGGGAAATGTTGTCTATTGATGTGATGGCATTAGGTGTATCGCTGCTTTGTAAACTCAAGGAAGCCGTTATTGAGGCTCACGAACATCGTAACTTGCATGAGGCGTTCGAAAGGGTGTTACGGTCAAGGCTGATAATAGCGAGGTTTTTAGAGTAAAATAGAAAGATTTAGAGTAACAAAGAATGTGAGTTGATTGAACTAAGGAAAAAGCAGTACAGTGTCACGGTTAAGGTCAACACGGCACGTGCATGTTTTGGGTAGTTACACATCGTCGTCAATGTACTGCTTTTTCCTTAGTTCAATCAACTCACATTCTTTGTTACTCTAAATCTTTCTATTTTACTCTAAAAACCTCGCTATTATCAGCCTTGACCGTAACAGTTTGATTGAACTAA
>JABAJT010009972.1:0-10008 GCA_018850275.1 Tephrocybe sp. 9174TJB
GAGATGAGATGTTCGTTGAATGCGTTTTTGCTCGGCATTGCATGCATTCGTATACGAGGCTTGCCGAGTTGAGATGTCATTACTCTTTCGATGACTAGTGGGTGATGTTGATCAAAATGACATCCGGAGAATTATATAATCTTGGAAAACATACGACTTGTCATGTTTGGGTCTGGAAGGGTGACCACGAACCTTAAAAACATCGATAATAAGGATTAATAATATGCCAACGAGGTCATGAGCTTAGTAGTAGTAGCTAGCAGATGCAGAGCAAACAAGCGTCGACACTCCACCTTTCCATCCAATGGCGTCGACGTCGACGTATAGAAACTCCAACAATGTAGGAACTTCATAGTTGATCATTTCTGTCGACTTGCTGAGGATATTCCGTTACAGTACTACACCTTTGGTCTAAAGGATATACGTGAACGCGTCAGGAGGATTCGAACTATTGCCTCGATTCCTTTCAGCATAAAAGCTCGGAAGAAACCGATTCGAAAGTTCGCCTGGTAGGATCTGCCTCTCCATTCCAGCTACCTCCATCTCTTATGTCGTCCGTCCATTCTTCATCATCGCCTACCCTGGGCGACTCATCCCTCTGCTCCTCTAAAGGTGATGTACCGGAGGGTGTCAGATGAGGAACGTCCACCTCCACCTCAACGTCTATCTCCTCAGAGCCGGGGGAAGGGCTTGAAGCGGGACGTGCACGGAGTGGTGAAGACGGTATGGCAGCGGCTTCGGGTACATGAACTATTTCATTGTCTCTACCAGGCTCTTCCTCTTTGTCTTAGATTTCAGGTGGGTATTTTGGTGAGAGTGTTTCTGCTTGGATAGGTTCCTCGGCGAGAGGGGACGGATGGTCGACGTTGGATTGAAGAGGGGACGGGCAGGGCTTATGTTCATCCATGGGAGGTGGAGACTCGTGCAGAGGTTTCAACGTGTGCCTGTGGATGTGCGGACGAGCAACCGTCAACTTCGATTTCATGTCCTTCCTCCTTCTCGGGCCGACGATCACCCTCACCACCGTCCGCAACATCCCCCGCGGCTCGACAGAATCCAACCCCACCATCATGTCTACCCTCTAAGAAAGATTTAAAACTCGTCGCACGGGCCTTCCACGTCGGAATCGCAGGCGACAATATCAACGACAATTGTGAAAATAAGGTAGAAGGTGAATCCTAGGGGGGTGGTTGTGGATGGATGGCGGAAAGAAGGTAACAGACGTTTGTGATGAAGTGAACGTGCGTGTTGGGGTGCTGAAATTGAAGACGAAAGTGATACGGAGGCAGTTGGTGAGAATGGGTTGAGAAACGATGCCATCGTCATTGAATTTCTCGCTTTCTTCGGTGGTGGTGGTGATGCTTGGGGTCCGAGTGGGGCTACGTTCGTCGTCAACTTCAGCATTCATCAAAACAAAGGAGGAGGGGAGAAAACCTACCCATGTCGATGTTGTTGTGTCCGTGCCCATATTCACGCACACGCGTCTCGCCCATCTTAATCTGATGTTTCCTGATCTTGGGAGGCATCTTGTCTTCCCTGACTACTACCTCCGCCTCCACCGGTATCGTCATTGAGTCAATGGGGTTGAGGAGATCCCAGAGAGTATGAGGCGGTGCATCAGGTGGTCGGAGATGACGTGGGTTAGTTCTTGTTGTAGTCGAGGAGGACGGAGGGCGTTGCGAGTATGGATGGGAGTTTGGGTGGGAGGGATGCGGTTTTCGTCTTGGACCTATAACGAATGTTTCGTCAATTAACGAAAGCAAAAAATCAGAAAGAGAATACCAGGCTCGGCTTAATACGTCCAGCTCGCCTTCGGTCGTTTTGTACCTATGAGGGGCCCAAAGGTCGGTCTGGTGGTGTTTCCAGCTTATGTGTTCTTTCATCCTTCTCTCCGAGTCACCAACGGATTACTCGTCGACCTCGGAGAGAAAACGCTTGATAGCGTTGATAACGCAGTCTTTTGTATTTTCCCCGCAGGCGCAGGTACGGAACGTGGACGAGACAACGATATTTGCGGGCTTCATGTGAGCGTCTGATATTTCGTCGGTCAAAAGATAGAAGACGGAAGAAGAGGATACGCACTGAAACAACGATGGGATGCTTAACAATGCAGGTAACTAATGACCGATGCATCCGTCGTCCCATTCCCAGGCCAAAATGACTTCTCTTCGCCCGCTTTGAGATGTCATAGCACAAAGGCGGCAAAACCGAGCGCGTCGCTTGACTGGTGGTCGTGGTCGTGATTTGATCTGGAATATTATGGCACGTTTTCGAGGTACATCGTCTATCGAGGCAGCTGAAAACCAGCTTGAAGGACATCGTGATCCTGTGTCCTTACTTTCTCGGGGAGCTTGGTGTGATGTGCCACGCGATATTCCTTTCTTCTGTGTCAGAAAATGGTAGGGTGCTATGGACTGTTATGAGACGAACGGTGCAAAATAAGAGTGAATAAGTTACCAACAATGCCCAAAAGACCGAGTACATAATTTCACTCGAACCGTCGTCTCTGCACTGGCTAGTCACTATTCTCGATCGTTTTTACTCGGGATCAGCAAGACCAAAGGCGTTACGCGTTTTCGAAGCCCATTGTGATTGGGCTGTCTAGCTGGTGGTGAAAGTCGCAATCGCGGATTAGGATAGGAGTTAAAACGTTAAAAGCGTTCTTGCACTTTTCAGAATGACCAATATCAGAATGAGCCACGTTTGAAGTCTGGGACACTCACTTCGACCCGCAATGGAGTACAAGGCTCTCAAAGCCATCCCTTCGCGACGGCCCTATCCATACAATCTTCCTGCTGGAGAGAACAGACTTTCGATGAAGGGTATAACGGAGTCCTACGTGGAGCGTGAGCAATCGTGAGGGAGGAAATGGGAGAGGAGGGAGGAAAGAGGAGGAAGGAGAAAACACGGACGCACGTACTCTCTAGGAAATTTGGCTCCTCTACTTCGGGAACTGCGTAAATCCCCTCGAATCGGAGGCGACGAGCTGATCCCTTTTGTTTGTAGGAGTGCGGGGGAGTAGGTAGGCTAAGCCGCTTGAACGGTAATGGAATCTAGTAACTAGGACTGATTTAAGCCATTCCACCGTTATAATATCGACGTTCGAACACTTGACCTTTGCAAAGTGTGGGCAGGCGTCACGGCTTATGAGTTGCTGACCGTGCTTAAGTTTGTGAATGATGAAAGCAAAGATAAGGCTCCTGAGTTTGGTGTGAGGTAGTTGAGCCCGAAATGAATATAAGAATACTGCCATTGAGCAAGAAACACAAAATAAAAAAGAGGCGTACTCTGGAGTCCTCGACATTCCAACCATACCTAACCCTGCAGAGTCGTACACCTTCGGTGTGCTCACCGACCGTGTCGGGCGTTCCTCAGAAGGCTCCTCCCGAGCCCGTGATCGAGTATTCAACGCCCTGAACGCGTCTACGAGCTCCACAGGCAGGCAGCGCCTCGAGGGAGGGATGGGGGCTGATGGGGGGGAGCCAAAGAGCTCGGATCAATCGATGTTCATTGTTCGAGTCGGTGATGGGTGGCAGTGCCATTGTGCTTTTCTCCTTCACCACTGGTCTCGCATTCTCACCCTTTATCCACTACAGGTCAACTACGATTCGGAACATTTTCTCTATGCCTGAGTATGTCGTTGTGATCTATACATAGCTGTCATCTACGTGGTATCCATATATTTCGTCCAGAAAGCAACCAATCACCATACGCTAAGCTGAACCCGGCCTTCAGAATGTCTGTTCCGCAGCTCTTTGACATTTCGAGGAGTGGATTAACTCAATAATAATTTATACCTGCCCCGTCCATCTACAACTCGAGAGCCGATTCGGTTCTTATACATTTATTCCACGTCATTCCTTCTGCCAATATCTATGCCGTGTACCCCTCACCCTTTGTCCTCGAAGGACCTACAACATTCATCTTCGCCTCGGAATCGAAACTTCTACTCAAATCGCTGATGGCGCTTGAGCCTGGGATGGATATCTATACCGCACATTCGTGGAACATGCAATCCACGTCTGTTGCAGAGTGCGTGCTTCCTCGATATAAATTTGCCGTCCTGTGATTCAACCTTCAAGAACCAGGCGGATACAGTAATGCAGGCCCCTATGACACCGTTGGTTAACGTTGGACCACAGGTGAGGATTGCTTCGGGGCACCCGTACGCTTTTGATTAGGCTACGTTTTAGGAGGTAGTCCCTGGCCAGTACGAGTTAGGTGATGCAGGGAGTTTGCAGAGTGTGCTCAAGTTCGTTCATCTCAGGTGGGAGTTTGTTTTCTGATAGATATTATCAGTTGGGCAGTAATCTTGGAACTTGAAGGTTTCAAGTCAATACACCACGGGCGGTGACATGCAATTTATCAAAGGGTATTCGTTCTGGCGGCCAAGAAGCCCGACAAATTTGTAATACCTACCTATTCCTGGGTGTACTTCCTCGTCGATGGCGATGGCTTAGATTCAAGTTGGGCTCAGCATGATTGATATTGAAGATCCCAAATCATAAAATCTGCATTCCATTCCAGGCGAGTAAGGAGTTAAGTCTTGGTCGAAGAAGTACCCTCTGATAGATCTGAACATGAAAAGGCTATACATGCGGTTGGAGTCGACCGTGGAGGGAGTTTGGTGCTGGTCAAGTATAAGTGACGCACAACAGAAATTGTAATGCACCTTTCAAACCAATAAGTTTACGCTTACCCATGACTCTTTGTTTTAGTCCATATCGTGCTATTCCAGATGTTGTTCGCGAACTGGAGAAGGTAATTAATCATGAGGACGGTGTAGATCAAGACCCAAGGTAGGCTGTGCCATCTACAGATCGTGAGTGATGAAGCCGGCGAATTTTTAGCATATCATGACCGATGAGGCCGAAGAATTCTCCGATATCACAACACCCGCAGTACCATGCCTTGTGTTTTCTATAATTGTGATCGCGATCCACCAATAAAACTGGGAGAACAGGACCGCAAACCTCACCAAGTGTGGCCATCTTCCACAGCTTGAATCTGAGCGACGCCGTGTGCTCGATTGGGACTAATGTCGCCCAGTATATTCATGGATAACGCGGGTCTTCAGTTCCCATTGTCCAAGCATGATTCCCCGTGTTTTGCTGGTGACGACGCAGTCGTTCTCCATGGGAACTTCAGCATAGGGTTTAATGGTGCGCGCCTATATCACTTGATACACTCTCCTAACCTCCCCGAAAGGAGTATCTATATCCCTGTATGGCAACGTCCACGAGAAGGGGCGCGCACAGGTCATTGTAGATGGCTCCGAGTCTATGATAATTGACTATCCAGGAAGTGACATAAATCTGGTGGACGTGTTCTATACAACTCCCGTTCAAGAGGATTCGGCTCACACCATCGAGTTCATTGACATGCCTTACACATTAATCGACTATTCCACAATAAAGCCTGGCAACGATACCTCTCTACTTGGACAGACTTTAATCCTTGATGATGACGACTCATCCATTGATTTTTCGGGAACATGGTCAAAGAACTTAGGCAACATAACGTGCATCCAGGATACCTGTACGGACATGAGACCCCCTTTTGGGGGATCAACAGCAGACGCCAATGGGACACAATCAAATTTGCCTTCTGTAACATTCACATTCAATGGTGCGTAACCGCCGCTTTCCAAGATCATCATTTCATTATGCCTACAATTTCCAGGTACCTTTGTAAGCCTTGTAGGCGCGCCGCTCGACCCAAATTCCAAGATCTTATTCCAAATGGATGGTGGAAAGCCTTTTTCATATTCACCTACATCGACTTCGTCACATGTACCACTTCATTTCCCAATATTTTCTTCCCACTCACTACCCTCTTGGAACCATACGCTCACGATGTACGTCGTTCAGGGCGTAGTACGACTGGACTATATTCTCTACACAAAGTCCTTCAGATTAGGCCAATACACCGCCAAAACTAACAAGTCGTCATCGGAACCACCGACGTCATTGACAGTTTCCTCCACAATTTCTGCGGAAACAGGTGTATCATCTTCACGTTCAAAGGGAATACCGACAGGGTCTCCTAACCCCACATTGCAGCATGGTCATCTTTCCACCAAGATCATCGTTGGACTCGTCATAGGTTCCATTATCGGCCTTGGAGCAATCCTGATCACGTTCATCCTGTGGCGCCGGAGAATGAAGAAGCAGACGGATAGACTTTGGCGAGGTGCGTTTCCAAAAGTCAAAGATTGATCCCTGGTTTGACCTGGGAGCGCTAAGTCGATCCTGACTGCATTCTGAATGAAGAACAAATCCTTCAACAACAGAATAAAAGTTCAGCTGCTGGAAGCTCACGTGAAACGCTTGGGATGCTCCAGGAACGCAATGACATCCCGACCGTAGCTGCAACGGCAACACGAGGATATCGTTCCATCTTCCATCGTTTCATCGCTCCAGTTTCTATGCAGCGTGGACCTGCTCACAGTACGCTTTGTATTACGTTGTCTAACGGATTTTTAAGGCTCACAAGTAGACAGTCGAGCCATTTCGTGGATACACCTATGCAATGCCAAATGATGAAGGGTCCAGGGGTCACCGCCATAAACTATCAAGACAGGTCAATGTCTCACCTTCACCTCCTGTATTGCCTCAAATCGATGCCTCACCGCCACTCACACGGGCATTCTCATTGGTATTCCAGCAAAAGACATCGCCTGCACAGGACCGCAATGTTGAAACTACCAGCCTGGGAACAACCGCGACCTTGGTTGCTCAGGGTTCCCGGGATTCCAGGTCTAATGTGGATTATTTGCGTCCCTGGTCGTGGAACCGTTCCAGTAGGTATCGGAGCTTACCTTCCTGAGGAATGCATAACCATATGAATCGTCGCCATCCTCACCTTCAGCGCTGACAATTACTACCTATTGTTTTGATTTCCTCCAACTTCCGTCGCTCTCCTTTTGCACTCCATTCATTCATATCTGTTTACAACTCGCTGTTATCATACGCCTGCGTGCGACGTGACCACACCATCCTTGGATTTATACCCTTTTTTTTTAGCTTGTACTCTGATGTCGACCACCAAGGTTTCCATCTGACCCGGCTTTGGATGTTTTCTCCCAGATATTCCTACCGTTCACGTTCGTTACCTCCACCATCTATCCTACCATTCACATTCGTTACCTCCGCTATCTATCCTACCATTCACGTTCGTTACCTCAGCCATCTATACCGTAGACAGGTTTGGCAGCGAGTTACCACCAGACTTTCACATATCTGTCAGTGTATACGTCAGGACATGTATATTTCACCTTTATAAAGTCAATAGCATTGTAACCTACCTAACAGAACCTCACACTGAAGTATCCACCATTTTTAGTTGGGGAGCATGAGTTTTGGAACTTGCTTTTCTTGTTTTTCTTTTTTTACCCCTTGTTTCAATAGAATGGGCTGAGCTTTAAGCGGACACGTCCTGGTGCCCGTGCCTCGTTGGGATCTAAAGCTCAAGCCCCGCCTATTGAAATGCTATATCTCCTGCTCTGGATTCAACAGTACTGGAATATCATCAAATCAGTGATTCTCACTGATCATTCTCTCAATAGAGCGATGCACAGCCCCTGCACAGCTGTGCACGGGGGGCATAGTTAAACCCCGACGCGGCAATTTGGACACGCGCCCGGATGACTGGTTGTGTATTCTCAAACAGTGGGCCTAAGGGATCGCAAACCATCAAGTACCCACACCAAATCGCACGGTCGCTGGGGATTCTAAGTTTGAATCTAACTTCGAAACGTATTTTCGCCCTCTTGTGCGCATTTATATAATAAATCCACCAGGGAAGATATGCCTCAGTGGCTATCCAAGCACAGTTTTTGTTCAGGAAAATTGAGCGCTCTTGTAGACGGTACCAATGAGGAGGGTGAAAGTAGCAATCACCCTGTGCTGGAGAAAGAACTAGCATGTCAATGTTTGGGGTCAGCATACAGGTGGCTTGAATGTCGATGTTGATCTGGTATCGATACAAGCACAGGGGGAGTTAAATGTTCAGCAGGATAAGTTACGCACATCAACCGAACGGCCCTCTCACACGTCATCTATATAACACGTCCCCAATTCTCCTGCCAGAATCGCGACACGGCACTCTTGATCAGCTAGGGAGTGCACAATCCGATTATGAATGCCATTCCTGCATCGAAATGATGGGTGAGTGATTGCTATGGAAAGCGGGGGGGGTCGGGAGAGGAGAAGTCGACGTACGTTCTTCACTTCCGAGATTCTCATACTTGACTTCTTATGCTCTAGACGGATCCTGGAGCGTCGGTGTTCTTCGGCTTGGACCTCACACGTGGAACGTGGTTCCCAAAGTTCAATGAATGATACTCGTGGAGGTGGCCTGGGAGGGTGGAGGAGCTGGGGTAGACTGTGGACTCGGAGGCGCGTGTGATCATGGACTGGAGAAAGACGAGACAGCGTTCCCTGAGACGGAGCAGGCCATACAGATGTGGTGGCGGACAAAAGAAAGGAAGAGAAGAGCGTTTCACTACCTCCGAACCATCAATGACCCCATTTATCACCTCACCATTCAATGCGACTTTCGCCCATGATATCTTGCAGAGAGAAAAAAACGGTTGACGGAGTGTGTTGTGGACGTGGTCTTCGGATCGAAGATGAGCGTGTAAGTCCGCCTTGTTACACAGAATGATGGGGCCTGAGAGTGGGGTGAGTTAAGCACAAAGCCTGATGAGGAGAATGCAACGCACCAACATATCTCTTTGTGGCTCATCGTAGGTCGCTGTCTTCTTCTAACGGGTCCAATACACTTGTTGGGTTAAATGTATTGACCGTAGAAATCAAGGTAGGATGTACACAACACTGATTTTGATGCTCCGCACACGAACGCAATCAGACGCCAGACTGAGCGTTCAGAGAAGGCTGGTTTACTGAATATGGGCATTTGAACGGTCACGAGTGGTAATTGAGAGGGAGACATGTGAGTTCATGTACCACTTGATAAGGGGCCGTGACTGAAAAGAGGCAGTGTCTCGGCGCCCGGAAACTTCACACCAGAAGGCCACTGCCTGTCCTAATTTTTGACCTGATTTGTGCATCAAAATAGCCTTCCTGGTCCATCATGTGTCCGCTGGGTGTGTCGACAGTGGATCTCGACGCCAGCCGCGCGACCCAAATAGCCGTGCTAAGCTGTCACGTCGTTGAATATCCTAGGGAAGTACCAAGTGCAAGATCCATGAAAGAACGGAGGAAGAGACCTTGGATGGGTTGATTGTTCGAACAAGAAATGGATAACAGAACGGTGTGTAGGAATACAGGAGTAGCGCGATGGAAGTAGTGATCTTCAATTTTGTGGCTGCGTAGATGCGCACGAATGCGAAGGGGGTGAGGTCGACCACCCCTTCATTGTCAACCTTCGTTATGCATTCCAGGATGACGAAAACTGTTTCTTCGTTCTCGACTTGATGCTTGGAGGCGATCTCCGTTGTACGTCCTTATTTTCAAATACAGCATGTGACATGCTCACTCGTATATTTTCCTCGAGCTCAGAGCAAGGTAATTATCTGGAAGAAGCAGTGGACTGATCCCTAAGTGAGAATAATCACACATCCATTCAGTAGCAAATACGAATTCAAAAAAAGCGAAACCAGCGTGTCAGGCCCGTAATCGAGTATTCAACATCCTAGACGCGTCCACGACATACACGGGCAGCGACTCTTGAGTTGCTGACGTGCTTGTGAATGATAGAAGTAAAGACAAGACTCCTGAGTCGGTATTTTCAGCCCTAAGAGAATTAAAAGGTACTTCAACTGTGCAAGAACCATAGCAAAAGACGTACTCTCTGGGAGTCCTCAATATCTCAACCATGCCTAATCTGTAGCGTCGTCACTCGTACACCCTTTGCTGAGTGTGTCGGGCCTATCAAAAGCACACCCTGAGTCTGTGATCGACTATTCGACGTCCTGGACGGCGTCCATGAGTTCCACAGGCAGGCAGGGCCTCGAGCCTGGAGGGATGGGGGCAAACCAGACTC
>JABAJT010019442.1:0-58916 GCA_018850275.1 Tephrocybe sp. 9174TJB
AGTACCTGATACTACCTGATATCATGGATGAAAAATTTATAGATATTTCAGTATGGCTTGAAAACAGCACACGGGTAGCTGATAGATTGCCAGCATGGCTGCTGGCTCCACAGATAAACCGATGTCGGACCTTGGTCAATGACAATGGTCATGCATCCCATATGAGCAATTCTAGATGCCTTCAGATGCGCCAAGCTCCCCTGATTTGGTTACTTGTCCGATATCGCCCATCGAATGATTTGTGGCGGCATTTTCCAAACCCAGCCTAAGTCCGATGCCAACCACTTTGAGACTCTCTCCTCCCACTTTAAGTAATCTACTAGTACGGAGATCAGTTTTTGCACACGTTCATTATTCTAAATCCAGGAGATGACATGACACCCTACATTTAAATTTTACCATAACACATACAGCACAACTGAACTTGAATCGCCGCCACGCATGTGGTGGATTCAGGAGCGTGTTGACACTAAAGTACTAGTGTTCGTAAAGATAGAAGAACAGAATTATATCAATTGATGGGATATTAGATATTACATTAAGGGTATTAGCATTAAGTGTAACGTGCCGCCGGTTAGTGGTGCCATGCATAAAAGGCAGTAATGCAAGGCATCCTAGGATACAGATGGGGATTAGTTCATATTGGCTCGAGCTGTGCGGATCTTCAATACACATAAAAAAGATCGGAATCCAAGTCGATGTCTTCTGCATCGTCGATGTTACTGACGAAAGGCTGTGATTGCCATACGTGCCCATTATTGAGGTCTTTCTTGGGGTTGCACCAGTGCAACCCTGCAAGTTCAAATCCTTGCAGTTCGGGAAAGGATGTCAACGCATTGGCAGTCTGCTCATAAAATGACTACATTCATGATCAGATGATGTTTTGAGTGTTCAGAAAATGGCGTCCTTACTGGTGGTGGAGCCTCGGGGAAATCGCAAGTTGTCATTAGACGGAGATAGACAAGACAAGGCATGTGTTTGGCAAGCAATTCAAGGAGTTTGGATGGTAGGACATTAGTTGTTGCCCCGAAGACGATGACGGGACAAGTCGAATTGCCGAGGATGACGACATCGTCCTCTGACAGATCTCCCGAAGGCAAATGAATGCTGGCGACTGGGCGACCAGGCACGATTGCACGGGCCACGTGTGAAGAACCAACGAATTGGGATAAATGGGGGATGGAATGGGCAGCAATGGCAGGCACGGGAAGATCGCTGGGAAGGGTGGAATCAACCTCAAGCTCTTGAAGAGCCTCGGTCTTGCTGAGAAATTCGGCGACGTGGGTGTCAAAGGAAAATGAGGTGGAAAAGTGCGTTAGTCGTGGATATGTGCAGTGTGCTTTGGAGAGTATCCAGCTTGCGCTGTGGTCGATGAAAAGATCGAGGGAAACGAGTTCAGTCATCCGAGAAAGCGCCGAGGCAACAAGTTGGAGGAAGGGTTTGAACACTGTCAGGGTATCTACCCTGAGGGAGAGCGTCCTGACACCCTGTGCAAGATGTGGTTTTCTTGCAAGGGTGATAATGGCATGGAGGTTGTGAGAAGCAGAAGAGATCGAGAGGTGCCGATAGAGGTGCCGTTGTGCGACAGGGTAGAAAGAAGAGCTGGTTCTCGACAGAACGGCAAGATCGACAGGCTGCGCTCGCTCGCAGATAGCGTCAAGAAGCTCTACGGGGAGATGGGCGAAGGACATGGGTGAATAGTTTACAGTGAAGGTTGAATGCAAGAAGATTTATAAGGGGCGAGCCTTTCGTGCGAAGGTAAAAGACGAAACGAGAGGAGAAACCGAGTCGGCATGATGATCAGTGTGCTTGGTATAAAAGCAAGGCGACGCTGTGCCAGTCGGAGATTTGGACATACACGAGGCACAGAAACAGGAATGTGGCCCTGAGCCATCAACCCATTTTTATTCCCTTCCTCGTCTCTGCCACAGGTCATGCTACCTCTCTCGTGCATACGAGCATGCTCTGTCTTGTACCGTTCTATTAGGAGCCACCGGATACCTATTCTGCCTTTGTCAAGGAACTATTCTCAGTCGGCATCACAAGACCATCCAGCCCCCTCCTTTTGTGGTCAGCTTCTCTCATGCTTGTCCTCTATCACCTTGGCTCCAACCGCCCCTTCTAGGCCCATACCCAAGCCGCACTCATACATGTGGGGAACTCACCAGCAATGACGACGCCAAACGGGTCGTGCTGACTGGGTGGCTCCTTCCTGAGCGGTGATTACCACTTCTTCTTTGAACCCCATATATCTCATTGAAAAAAAAAAAAACCCTTTCCTCATCAAGTAAGGGGAAACGAACGTCGTTCTATCCACTCAAGGATTCTTACGGAACTACGCAGCTCATCGTTGATAACCAGAGCGTGAACCCTCGTCTGTCGCTGCTTGCAGACGTCCCAATCGAGTCCACAGTCTTGATTAAAGGGACTGTCCAAACGCGTCCACTCAATAACCGACGGCCCGTTAGTTGAGCCATTTTCAGCACGAAGCGCGTTAACATTGACCAGGTACTTGGCTAAAGGGACCTGCAGGTGAAATTGACGTTCTGGTGGACGATTTTACGGTTTTGAACGTCGCAGGAAGCCTTCCATTTGTGGCGTCTAATCCCCACAACGTGGTAAAGGAAAACACTGTACTAGTCAGGCAAAGCTAAGGACATCGAACAGGCAAATGACAACCTGAGGGCGCGGTATCGTTACTTGGACCTCCGCCGCACCGCACTATCAGATAACCTCAAATTGCGAAGCAAAGTTGCCCACACTGTCCGTGATGTTTTACATAACCGAGGTGCGAGCATTCTCCCCCTAACCATTTCAATCTTGACATTGTTCTTCCAGACTTTGTTGAAGTTGAAACTCCAATACTTCTCAGGTCTTCTCCAGAGGGGGCAAGAGAGTTTCTCGTACCGACACGAACGACTGGCCCTGGCCCAACATTCTACGCCTTGCAACAGTCGCCACAACAACCTAAGCAGTTGCTTATTTGTTCAGGTGGTGTTGACAGATATTTTCAATTAGCCAAGTGCTTCCGGGATGAAGATGGACGCAAGGACAGGCAACCCGAATTCACTCAGGTCGATATGGAGATGGCATTTGTTTCATGGGGCCCTTGTGAAGCCTCAGATGCCAATTTCCCTGACGAATGGCGAATTGGTGGGAGCGAAGTCCGTGATGTAGTGGAAACTCTTATTCGACGAATATGGGAGAAGGTGAAGGGTATAACTCTTCCGAAAGAGTTCAAAGTGATGACCTACAATGAGGCCATGTCACGCGTGAGCTCTAGTTTCTGCATAATGCAGGCAGTATAGTGACTAGAACACTAGTTTGGATCAGATAAACCAGACACTCGGTTTAACCTTGAGGTTTGTTGGCTAGCATTTCATGTACATCGACCAAGGCTAACACTTTGCAGATTTTAGATATAACCCCATTTCTTCTAGAAAAATATCGCAGCGTATTCGAAGTCAACAAGGAAATTCTTGAGTGCATGGTAGTTCGCAAGTCCAGAGATGCTCCTTTTCTTCGCGCATCGCGATTGTGTTCACCCGAATCCCCTGCTGTAAGTTTTGGAGTTGTTTTTGCCGACTTGCCGCAGTTGACGACAATACAGGAACGCATGGTCACTAGTGTCAATAACATGAGTTCTTGGTTGTCCAAAGCTAAAACCCACAGCTTATTAAAAGACTTGGGTTCGGAAGATATCTTACATATTAACAAAATGCTGAACTTGGAACCTGGTGATCACGTTTGGCTCGCCTGTCGGCCTGCAAGACCCAAGGTATGTTAGTTTAGCTGATCGATTGTGAAGTTTCTTTCACGTAGTTTCCAGGGTGGGTCTACTGCTCTTGGGGTGGCTCGATTATGCATTTCGGAGACGGCTCAGGCTCGTGGTGAGCTGCCATGATTTTATCATTGGCTGTTGCCCCTAACGATTTTCACAGGCGAATTTGAGATCACCAAGGAGCCACATTTTCTGTGGATAACTGAGTTTCCTCTCTTCACGCAGGCCGATGCCGACAAAGAGTTCCTAGCCAAAGGACGTTGGAGTAGTTCACACCATCCTTTTACTGCCCCAATGTGGCAGGACATTGATGCTATGTACCGTGGTGAGGTTGACACTGTGAGATTCACGAATACGGTTTTCTCTCTCACACAATTGACGTATTTGCGTTTCAGGTTCGTGGTCAACACTATGATCTTGTCCTGAACGGGGTAGAGATTGGTGGCGGCTCTGTCCGTGTCCACGATGCAGCAATGCAGGACTTCATCTTCACTCATGTCTTGAAGGTATGCATTTGCAGTCATATTTAACCCTATCTGACTTCATTTGGAACAGTTGGATGAAACGGAAAAAGAGCCTTTCCAGCACCTTCTTCACGCATTGCAATGTGGTGCGCCACCTCATGGTGGCATTGCACTCGGTATGTCAATCCAACACTTCTTTCTTATACGATCCCGCAATGAATTTCCATTTCCTTAGGCTTTGACCGATTGATGGCTATGCTATGCAACACCCAGTCGATACGCGATGTGATCGCGTTCCCAAAAACAAGTGTTGGCACCGATCCCCTCTTCAAAAGCCCCGCACCCGTAAATAAAGAGGTACTCGCGCAGTATCGCCTCTGAAATATCCAAAACATTCGAAATAGTTGAAAATTAGAGTAAAATGAAAGCATAATGGTCCGAAGAAAAAAAGTTGACCCGAAAAAAGGAGTGGGTACTACATGAATAGGAGATAAAGACAAAGATGAGAAATATGGGCTATGTTACGGTTCGGACGATATATGATTGGTCAAGGACCTATCGTCATCTTCAGGTAGTGCGATCCGGTCTGGAGGCAGTGGTGGAAGTTCGGTGTGAGAGAACGAACGCCGGGGTGTAGTGGCGTCTTCCTCCGCCGTGTTACTCCCGAAGGAAGTTTCATACGAGGCGGCCCATTCCGACTGATCATGTTGCCCTGTGTCATGGGGGGATGTTGTACCATTTATAGGAGCCACCTGGAGCGAATCATCCTGCCGACCGTTCTCATGGTGTACGCCTGTACGAGATTCGTCGATGACAGATAACACGCTGCGTAGTTTTGACTCGGCCTTACGATGACCAACCGAAGGGGGTGACGAGTGCCTGCGAGATATCGCATGGCTCGGTGGCGAGATGGACCGTGGTGGTGTTGAAGGAACACTGCCCCATTCCGTTGATTCAGAAACATATAATGTGCCATTTGCCGTTGTTGGAAGCCAGGATGTGATCCTGTCCGAGGTCTCAGATGCATCGAGTTCCGATGACCCCGTTAATGGGCTGGGAGAGGATGACTGGGACTGCGTCATGATCGACAATGGAGCCAAAATACTGAAAATTTGGTCCTCAGCTTGTGGGGGCCCATAGGAATCGAATGGGTCCGGGACAGATTGCAGCATATGTTCTATGACTGGATCTGAACTGAGAGTCGAGAAATGAGTTTTGATGGGGAAAAACAGTGAGCATGCACGTACGCTTTTGCCGTAAACCTGTCGAAAACATCCATGGTTGACCGTACTACCACGGATGTCTAATAAGATGGTCCTTGGTCAATCGACTATGGTGTCATTAGCCCAAATGTACTCACCTTTCCCTGTACAACGTCCCAAACTTGCTCTTCATGTTCTATGATTTCGCGATAGTGGGACTCCTTCATATTATCAAGGTCATCAACTTGTCGCTGCAATACGACAAGAGCCTCGCGAAAGGTTTGGAGATCTAAAAAGAATTGGCAATGCCCAAACCCGGTTGTCCATTTATGACGTACTTCGTTCCTTCCTGTTCAAATTTCGTTCTTCTGTATCTCGAATCACTTGGCTTTTCTCCCTGACTGCACGTTCATAGGCCGCAGACCGATCCTGTATTGGTCAGGTCATTGATCAAACTGAAATCAAGTAATAAAATGGCGCATACTTTCACGATGGTACGATAAGTGTCCAAGTGCTGCCTTAATGGCTTCTCGAAACTTTTTTCGACGGTTTCTGCCTGTTGAATCGTATAATCAATCTGTCGGATGCAAGTGTCAGGGTACGCACAAGGACATGCCAATGATTCCCTATGAGATGATGGAGGCCTGAGGCTGCCTGCAACCGTGTTCCAGCATCATAGGAGGGTCCCTTCAGGCTAAAGTCACATTACTCGCACAGCTCATAGGGAGGAGTAGGCTACGCACCCACTACACGTTTCCAGCGCATCTGCGAAGGCTGCGGTGGCCTTGGACATTGTCATGAGCGCCGCTCTGTAGTCAGCGCTGGTGTTCATTAACTGAAGAAGCCCCGAAGATCGTAAGAGGGCGTTAAGGTTGCATAACCAACATATATGTAAATACTCACAACTTCGTACGCTTGAAGGCTAGACTTCAAGTTGGCTCTAGTGATGATCTTCCCGGGACCATTTGGGCCAAAGTTCATGACAGAGACATTGGTAACATCGGAAAATGTGGGTGACGGGGGCTCTGGTGACGACGTCTTGCGTTTACTGGTGCCAAAGGCCAGGTCACGGAGAGAACGGGGGCGACTGGGCATATTCAGTTCAGGAACATGTGGGAGAGGGTCGCAACATACGCAACCAAGCACTTTGTCTGACTGTGTTTATTAGATCATGCTACTTTTGGCATTTTTCCACCGAGCTTCGCAGGTATAGACATTCTACGCTATCTACTCGACGGAAACGTGCATAAACTATGTACGGTACGCGTTCTAAGAACATACAACCAAGTTGCGCGGTATGGGCTGTGGCAGCATCCATTTTGGCCATTAATACTATTAGATCTGCACATATTTGCCTGAAATTTCAATGAACATCTCCACATCTGAGAGTAAAATGCACGCACCATATTACCTCTTTCCACCTGCTATCATACTCATCTTCTCTGGCGAGTCCCTCAAATAGAACAGCTTCGCCCTCCGCATCCTTCCACCCGGAGGTTTCTGCAGCACCTTGATGTCTTTAACGTGAGGCGAATTGACGAAGAATTGCATTTCCACGCCCGTCCTTTGAATTATATTGCGTAGAAGGATGGAGGTGTCGAGGCCACGGCGCCGAATGCTTATAAGCACTCCTGTAAATGTGGTTGGCGCATGTTCGAGGGTAAGTTGGATGATGGAACCAGGCTTAAGCTGGGTCGGGGATTGTCGGTGGAAGAGAGTCTGAAACATTTTTTGTTTCTCTGGAGTGGCGAGGGCTTTGTGAAGGTGTTGCATGAGACCTTTGCCTTGAAGGAGGGGTTTTGGAGGTGGTAAGGGCGGTGCAGGAGGAATAATGGCAGTTTTGGAGAAGGGATAGTCCAGGACTTTGCGAGGGCGAGTCGCCGTTGCCATTGACCTCCACATTGGCCGCACCGCAGCTGTGCAGATATTAAGCATAGTATGATGAACCCTAGTCTGGGTGGAAGTTGAAGCAGTCGCGTTTTGTTATTACAGCCGTTGTTTCTCACGCAAAATTATTAGAGCTTGCCAATGCTAAAAACGACAGAAACATATTTTAAGAGGCGTTTTACTTACAGTCATGTACAGCAGATAAAAAGAGGAAACAAGTATTGTTATGTAAAGTACGCAAGAGAGAGAAATAGCTCGTATGAAGCTACTTGCTGCTTTGAATTAACTTTAGAACCCTCGCCCCCTTCCCCTAGACCGTACATGCATTGAGCAAGGACATCAATTGTAGTAATCCTAAACGTGAACTCACCTGCCACGTCCTCGACCATAAGGGCTATAGCCTTGATAACCTCTATAGCCACCTCTGTATCCACCACGGCCACGACCTCGACCCCGGTTGAAACCTGGTATATTCGTGCGTTTGGCCGTCACCTACGAAAGCCAATGAATGAATGACTATTGAAATTGACGAGTTAAAATGCTAACCTTGATTAACCTGCCACGGAACAAGGAGTCGTTCATGGCTAGCGCGGCGTCAATGTGTTCGGGCTCTGCAAACTCCACATAGGCATATCTATAAACCATGGGATTAGAAGCATCACAAAAATCTCCTTGGGCAGAACGAACCCTCGTGGGTGGCCTGTAAACTTGTCACAAAGTATTGTAACTCGGTTGATTGTGCCGCAAGCCTGGAAGTGTCCTTGTATCTCCTCTGGTGTCGCGCTATAATCAACCTGTCGAAAATTGGTCCTGTGTCACGCCTGAGTCTCCATGATGATGATAAAATTGGGGCGTACATTTCCAACATAGACACTTCTGGTGTCTGCCAGAGTTTTATCCTCCTCAGTTTCCATTACGGTGTCCTCGCTACCAACATTGTGGGCTTCCTCTGCAGCAGCCTGCGCCTGTAGCTCGCGTAACTTTTTTGCCTCCTTCTCCATCTCGGCGACTCTTTGCTTCATGAGCATGATTTCCTTGAAAATTGAGATGTTAATAATGCGACAAGCATGGAGGGGGGGGGATTACCTTGGACTCAGCCTCATCTCCATCATCGACGATAGGTTCACCACCCTCGTTCGTTGCAGTTATCGGGGTCTCGACGTCGGTCATGTTGTCACACTTTGAGAATACGGAGAATGCCAACAAGGGAGCTCGTGCACGTGGACGAATGCGTGGCTGTGTCCATTAGTCATAATACCAACCCCTCTTCGTTGTCAACAAATATCTATTACTGGTGGACTGACAACTAGTGATGGATGTCCTCGTTTTGACTGCGTGGCCAAGCCATGGTTTACCCCTCTCACATGGTATGGAAGCCAAGTTGATCAGGGCATCCAAAGTTTGACCTCAGAGTCACTGAAGAATCACTCGCTCATGAAACCCTGCATATGGTCACTCACCCACCCCAGCCACGGCAATAGCGAGGGGGCTTGGCCTAGATGCCCCATGCCCTACGTATGAGTTGCGCAACCTAGGTACTTATTGGTGTCGACCTGGATTACTTCCTATCTAGCCCTGATTATGTTATTATTGAATGTATACTGCTCCAAACAGAAGTATTATATTTATGTGGAAGCGGATATTGTGGGCAGCCGATGGATTGAGAAATGAGAGGAAATGAGCCACAGCCTCGAACGGATAGGGCCGGTGTTTGTGATCAACCGTGTATATATAAGGTGCAAGTCCATAGGGCGCCGAGGTTACTTTATCGACCTCTACGCCCCCGGACTCGTAGGATCAGAGCTCGTCAAGAAAGGTGCACAAAATAGACACGGCACGAGGTTTGCGCAGAGGCACGTGCATTGTAGCCCTAAGAACATTCTTAGCAACTTGCCACCATTGACATCACTCTCGCTTCACCCCTTTTTATACTCCATGGGCAAGGGCGACGATTCTACTCCAATGACCCACCAGTCAAAGAAAAAACGAAACGACGACGATCCATCCCCCTCCGACGCCGGACAAAAACCCGTTCAACTCCAACGAAGGCGAGTCTGGCGAGCATGTGAGAGCTGCAGGTTGGTCACTATTGTTATGGGACCCTATTGTGATGCCTACAACTCACTTCTCCTTTTCCCGTTTTTTCTCTGCAGACGCAAGAAGATCAAGTGCGATGGATGTGAACCAACATGTTCGCAATGTTCGACATCTGGTTCTCAGTGCACCTGGTTACAAACCAAGGACAGAGCTGCTTTGAGTCGACAGTACGCCTTGCCTCGATGTTTCGTGTTTTTTTATTTCCATCTAATGTGCCATAGCTATGTACAAGAACTCGAAGCACGTTTACTTCACATGGAAACCCTCTTCACGCAGATCACTCCAGTGCTGGAACAATTAGGCCCAGCTGCAAACGGTGCAATCCCCGGCTCCTCAAACGGCACAATTGTTCCAGGATCTGATCAAACCAATGCAAGTCTGGCAGCCATACGTGCACTGGTGCAACAACCACAACCACAGCCGCACGAACCTTCGCCTGAGCCATCTACGCCCATTAAAACAGAGGATGATTTCAGCGAAACTTTTGGGCAGCTGGCTCTCGACGAGTATGGTGCCATGAGATGGATCGGTGGCTCCTCAACTATGTCCCTCATACAATCTTTCCGCACCTTGACCTCTTCTCCTCTTCATCGTATTTCTCCTATGGAGGAGGACCCTCATGCTCCAGGACCCAGCGTCAATAAAATATACTTCCCTGCCTCCGTGTTCTTTGGAAAAGTGCAAGCACTGCCTGGACCGGAGGAAGTAGAATTTCCTGAACGTGATTTGGCAGATAAGCTGGTATGTGTCACCATGTGCCTTGCAGGCTATCAAGTAACATGCATGTCCGACAGATTGCAGCATACTTCACCCGTTTTCATTTTCTCATGCCTGTCCTTGATAAACCGGCATTTTTACGCCAATACAATACGATCATGGACAATTCGAAAGATCTGGGCTTGATACGCTCCCAGACTGCCTTCCTCTCAGTCGTCTTTGCCGTCTTTGCATGCGCAGCGTCCCTGGTTCAAGACAATCGTCTTACCACAGGGCAATCTACCGATGACGGCGGGATGGGTATGGTGTATTATGAACGGTACGTTCTCTCTCTTATCATATATTCATGAACGGAATTGCTTATCATTTAGAAAACCAGGGCGTTGATGTTACAGTATATCAGTCATGCAAAAACTCAGATAGCACATGTTCAGTGTTTTATCCTGATGTCTTCTTTTCTCTGTTCTATCAATTGCCTACCCCAGGCTTGGATACTCATCGGCCAGGCGGTCCGAACGGGTCAAGATCTTGGTCTTCACGTAAGTCGTCGATTCGTCCATACCTGTATTACGACGTAATTGAACGTCCACTTGTAGCGATCCCCGCGCCGCTTACTCATAACGCCCATCGAGAAGGAAACCCGGAGAAAGGTCTGGTGGGGAGTTTACACGCTTGACCGTATGCTCGCTCTCGCTCTTGGACGGCCGCTCGGCATCAATGATTCTGACTGTGATGTCGAACAACCCGTGGCGGTTGACGACGACCATTTACCAGAATATTTCAGTGGAGCTACGATGCCCCAGCGTCACCCCTCTTTGATGACAGGCTCGGTGGCGCTGAATAATTTGTATGAGATTGGCGGGCGTGTACTCAGACAAGTCTACGCCCTCGATATTTGTCGGGATCATTTGGAACCAGAAATTAAAGCGGAACTCCAGCGCACCGTTGAAACCCTTGATAACGAGCTCACAAGATGGTGTGAGGACCTCCCTGTCGTATTCAAATCTCAGTCCGAGACGGACGAACAAGTGTCCATGGGAGCCGTTCTCTGCAGCCATTACTACTCTATTTTGACGACGCTGCATCGGAATCTCCTTCCAGTCAAACGTGATGAACCCCAACCCGTTACAGCGAAGTCCACAGTCAAAGCTGTCTCTTCTGCTCGTTCGTGCATTCGCCTTGCACCTTCCATGAAACACGTCGTACCGCCGTCACATCATCTCGCGTTCTTCATTCAGCATCTCTTTAGTTCAGCGGTCATTCTATTGTTATACGCAATGCATGCCTCAGACCCGCGCGCTGCCTCGGCTGCAATGGAAGAAGCGAGAAGTTCGTTGACTGCACTGGAATCTTGGGATGGACAATGGCCTGGAGCGAGAAAGTGCAAGGAATTACTTCTTGAACTTATGGAGACAGCGACGCAAGCTGTCTCTCGACCACAGCGACCCTCTCCCCCGGCCGGTGTTTCTACGCCTGGCTCTGTCCCCACCCCTCCGAACTCCGCGCTTTCACAGCGACGACGCTCGGTAACTATTGCGACTAATACATCCGCCGCTACGGGCCCTGGACGGGTTCCCAAAGGGCGCAGCACGAGAAGGAATCAGTCGCGTGACCCTAGCACTTCCTCACGTCGTATGGCTGCTGTGTCACCCTATCGCGTTGAAGGTAAGTTCGAGAAAATCAACCGCAAATCACTAACTAATTGCAATCCTTACAGCTGGTAATAGAGCTAGATCTACGTCGCGCAGGCGCCCAGACGATGAACTTGATCGACCTGGTCGTTCCTTCTATCAAACTTTTGCTGGATCCTCTTCTGGTCCGCGTAACGCGAGCCCTCATAGCTCACCATCATCTGCCAACATTCCTTCGCCGTCATTGTCAGTTATTGAACAAGCGCCGGAAGCCAGCCCCAGCTCGTCACAAGCTGCATCCTTCAAATACTCATCAGCCATGGGTGCAGCTCAACCTTCTCCCCCGAGATTCGATACGTTCGATTACGGCCTCCAATCTAGTCCATTGACGCAATCCAATCCTCAACCGTGGAGCGGGGGAGAAGAGCCGCTTTCTGCGAGTATGGACATGTACTCGACTGGAGAGTCAGCGTTATATCCAAACAACTCGTTTGGATACCCATCGTCACTTGACTACCCAGGATATGATGCCACAGATTTGACGATGGCTGGTTTGAGCGTTGGGTCGCCTTCGTCGACCAACTTTGCTGCAACCGGTCTTCCGTTCCGTGGGTTAGACTACATCAGAAACTACAACCCAGGTGGGTATTCTGCAAACGATCCAGATTCTCTCTGGCACAGTTACGACCCAGGCGCATTTGGTTTTGACCCAGATTTGCCCTTTACTTTAGGTGATAATACTCTCGACCTAACGAATCAGTCCTAATCGCATACACGTCCCTGGGGTTGTTTTCTTGTCCTGCATTTCATTTCCAATTGCTGATCTGACGGACTTCATACATACACACTTGTATAGTACTCAAATTTTTTTGTATCCCTATGAATTTCCGACTCTCGTTTCTCGTTTTCAAGTATCACACATATAATACAGTTTTCCTGATTTGATTCTGAAGCGAGACCCACCCCTTGAACTCAGAGCGGTGGCAGAGCCCCATGACCATTCCGACCGGGGTCGGGTAATACGGTTGCCGGCCGTTCCCCAGGTTGAAATAGAACGACCTCATATTCACGGTAATTCACTTTCCCAACCCCACAGAACCATGGCTCCTCACCCTATCGTTGAGTACACTTCTGAAGCCTCTTGGTCTATGGTATGTCGCATTTGGAAATATTTTACGCAGACACTCAACCCAGGTTCAGATAGAGGACAAGTTCTCTCCGTATGCGAAGGAAACTCTAGCCAAACTCATCAAATTCCTTGAAGTTAGCCTGTTCTGACTACATGAAAGCGCGACGAACTTACAAGTATACTTCAGGAAGAAATTCTTCCGGCTTCCAAGCTAGCTCATGCTCAGCTACCCACTGATCCCGAAACGCGTTGGAAGACCGTCATTCCTGTCATTGCCGAGCTCAAGGAGAAGGCGAAGAAACTCGGCCTTTGGAATCTATTCCTTAGCAAGGCTCATTATCCGGAACACGGTGTTCCTCTTACCAACTTGGAGGTGGGCCTTTTCCGAACTCTGTTGTGTATCGCGAGCTGACTTCAAGTAGTATGCGGTCATGGCAGAAATCCTTGGGCGTGGTGGACATATGGCTCCGGAGGTTGTTAACTGCTCGGCCCCAGACACGGGAAATATGGGTTCGTGTAGCAATATGCGCGCCGTGCTCTATCTATTGACTGATAACACATATGTAGAGGTGCTCGCCAGATATGGCTCTCCCGCACAACAGAAGAAATGGCTAATTCCGCTTCTCAACGGCGAGATTCGTTCGGCATTCGCGATGACTGAAAAGAACGGTGTGTCATTACAGTTATTGTTTTATGTGCCCTCCTGACATGCTATGCGACCGGTTTAGTCGCGTCTTCCGATGCTACGAACATTCAGACGTCCATTAGGAGGGAAGGAGACGAGATTGTGATTAATGGTCATAAGTGGTCGGTTCCTTTCCATATGCTTCGGCTTGGTACATTTACCAACGTGTTGTTTTCCATAGGTGGATCAGTGGTGCTGGCGACCCCCGGACTAGGCTTCATCTTGTCATGGGGAATAGCGACCCTGGTAATCAGAGCAGCTATCACCAACAGAGCGTCGTAATTGTCCCGGCGGATGCACCAGGTGTCAAAGTGATCCGACCCATGCATGTCTTTGGCTATGACGACGCTCCCGAGGGACACTGTGAGATCATCTATGAGAATGTTCGTGTCCCTCTGGATAATCTTGTCCTTGGCTGGGGCCGAGGCTTTGAAATTATTCAAGGCCGTCTCGGGTATGTTTGGAGTAGTCTTGACTAACAGCCACTCATGCTCCGTTATAGACCTGGTCGTATCCATCATTGCATGCGTTCTATTGGAGTTGCACAGGCTGCATTGGATCTTATGCTTCAACGTGTGACCGATCCTGGGCGCAAGACCTTTGGGAAGTACCTCTACGAGCATGGTAAGACTTCCTCGATACGTGATATAGCCATGTATGCATCTCATGCATCCACTTTATCAAGGTTCCGTTGTTGCTGACATCGCAAAGTCGCGAGCCGAGATCGAGTCTGCACGACTCCTGGTACTCAGCGCTGCCCTTCAAGTTTGTTGACCGTCATCTTAACTTGTCGTATTGCTAATTGAATGCGATCCAGATCGACAAGTATAAGGCAAAAGGTGCATTGAAGGAGATTGGAATAGCCAAAGTTTGTGCATGACTTGACTTAATCTGACTCATAAATGACGTTTCCCGTGTCTAGTTTGTCGTCCCTTCCATGGCATTGACAGTCATTGACCGAGCGATCCAATCATTCGGTGCTGAGGGTGTCTCCCAAGACACGGAACTGGCACAGAGATGGGCAGGACTGCGTACACTTCGCATTGCTGATGTTCGTTTGCCGTATTTAAGAATGTGCACAGACTTACACTCATTTTCAGGGACCCGACGCTGTTGGTATCTTATGAAGAGTTGTATTGATGTTGCTGACCCTTCGTTTTTACAGGTTCATATCCAGCAAGTAGGTCAAAGAGAGCTCAGGCGTGCACCCCAACTTCTGCAAAAAACTGCAGAGCGCAAGAAGAGAGAAAATGTTTTGCTCGAAAAAGCTGGCGTCAAGACTCACCTGTAAGGCTGATGTATATCTGCAATGTATACTATATATGCACGGTTACCATTGAAATCTGGAATTATCTATATATTTCTATTTTTTGTGAACCTTTGAACTTGCCATGACGTTCTATCAAAAACTGTTAATAAATGTGGGAATTGTTCTAGCGCTTGAGGTTTTCGCTACAAACGCAACATACATAACGTCGAACGATCAGCCCTCATGTCGTTCACACACCTCCAACGGCGCTCTCTCTCACTGGCTGCACATTGTAGATATGCCTCATCAAATGCAACGAGGCACAGACCGCAGCGCATGCTCTCGGACGATAAACTTCGCGCATTAGTTTCCCTCTACCACCAATCGGGCTCTTTCATCACCCTCGAAAATCTTTCAGACCGCATTGATGATGCCTTCATCAGGACGCCTCCCACCTTACAGAGGTCAACAAGCGTGAAAGACCTAAAAGACGTCCTTGAAAACCAACGGAAAGCGGCAAAAATTTCGGAATGGGAGGAGGTTGTAAGGCGTCCTGATCTGAATGACGGGGTTTGGAGTAGCGATGACAAGGGTCGAGAGCAGATGGTGAAGCAAGCCCTGTATGGCCTCAGCTACAAGGGTAACCTCCCTGGTGTCGAGGCTCTCAAGGATGCTACAAACAACGAGAGACTTGAGCAGGCTGAAAGTGATGTTCGGGACCTATTATCTGAAGAGAAAGCAAAGGCCAAAAGAGTGAGTCCATTCTCCCAACCTAGCTTTCTACTTACCCATGGGCAATGTATCGGTAGGAGTGAGAAGGAAAGCCTTCCACGCAGGCTGTTTTTACGAATCTCGCAGGCGGACCGACCAAAACTACACTAATAATGCACAACTACTTGGTTTCAACGATTAATTCCAATACCTCTTATTACAACGGTGTACCCTGTTCTGCTTTGAAATCATATGCGGCATCCCAATAATTGAAGGGAGCTATTCGCCTGCTCGAGCGACGCCGCAAGCACTCTGAACCACCGACGAGGCGTGTTTTCGACGAAGGGCCTCTCTCCCCGCCGTTTTCGTCCTGACCCCTCAGATCTCAGACCTTCCCCTGTCTTTATTTCTTTTGCAACTAACCGTGGAGATAGAGAGCCATTCACCGAAACAAGTTATTGTCCAGAGTCTAACTTTATTATAAACTAACTGATCAATAATAGGTTTCCCGTACACGCCTCTCAGCAGCTCTCAGCCTGGATAAGTCAAAAACAATGTATCGGGCTACACATGGATAATTTAACCTCTATCAGCACATGTTTTTACAAGGTTCCTATCAAAGTTTATGTTCTGTGCCAGTGAGAGGAGAGTTCTGTATTCGGAATTGGAGCGAGTGGGCAACAGTTTGAGATGTATAAAAAGTAAACCGTATTGGTTAAACTGCAAAAATAATTGAAACATGCGTTGTACGTAAAGGGCATTCAAAAAAATATCGCGTGGTCTGAGGTGAGAAATAAATACCATACCAAGACATATTATATAACATTTACTGCTAGTCTCCGGCTTATCTGATACATAAACGAGGACTCGGTGCCACTGGTGATCCTCTCGTCTCGCCTAGTCATTGCACTCATGTATCGGTTCATGCAGCTTCAAAATCTCATTCTCGGCGGTGAAGTCGACCCAAAAGTTCAACTGCAAGCCGCAGCCATCCCTGTTACCGATGCTGACTGTCGTACCTGTTCGGATCCATGCGAAGAAGGTATAGCAGTGGTTATCTGATAACGAGCGTCGCTCACATGCCGACAACATTTAAGGTCACGATGTATACCCCGGTCGCTTAAATATCGACACAGTGTCGCCCTTGCTGGGCTCGATAAAACCATACCGTCGACAGGTCAGTGTGTTTTTGTAACGCGCTGTTTATTGTTTCAAATGTTGTCCAGGTTGTTATTTCAACCGGCAAGTCGGACTGGGACAGGGAGGTCACAGAGACGAAAGGCAGCCTTGCAGCTCTCCTCGCCGGAGCGAAAAACATTTCCAACCTCCCTATAGCAGAGCCTACACCCCCCGTTACACCCGCACCCAAGGCGGTACGTTCACCCCCCGGCGTCTTCCGCTCGTCCGATTCTACTCGGGTCTCTATATTGAATGGCAGCCACAACACAATGGCTGACGACATTGACCAAGAGACCGTCCTCATCTTTCCTGACTACACTATCGTTACGAATGTCCCCCGGACGAAGGAAGGGGCACGGGGACTGTGGGAGAGTGCAATAGATCCGGCTGTCGAGCGTGGAAGCGCAATCCTTGAGAAATCGACATTCAAGACTTGGGTACTCCCATACTCATGCGTGATAATGCTGTGTCAGTTTCCACCTTTCACACTCCTTTGTTTTGGATGACGAATAGTTATGTCAGGCTCTCACAAGAAGAGGGACAACCGGTGTCATTTAACCGCCCCAAAGCTTGAACAAGGTGATATCACATCTTCACTCTAATAAGTGGCGTCATTCTGATGGTTTTGTTAGCTTTCATACATTCGTTACAGGAAAATGGCTGGGCAGCTGATACACAACTCGAATGTCATTGTCTCATGGGCTCACCCTTAGAAGACCTACAGGGTACATACGAAGAAAAGCAGGAGACCATTGCCAAGGAGCTCAAGAATAGCGCCTCAGAAAAACGAGCCCTCATCATCAAAACATCACATATCGGCGGACATAAATTTGCTGGTAATTGCGTGGTAAGGGTCTTCGTTGGCTTCGCCCTCCCTCACAAATGAACGTCTTTTCAGATATATACCCCTCAAGGCTCCAGTGTGTGGTATGGCCGGGTGTCACCACACGAAGTTGAGTCTATTGTCGTCAACACCCTCATACACGGACTTGTATTAGCACCTCTTCTTCGTGGCGGTCTTAATATTTCTCGACCAGGCTGCAAAACACTACATGATTGGTAAGATACCAACACATCTCATTTATTTATGTATCTCTAGTACTACATTTTGGGTTTCGAGGGAATGTTCGAGCCATCCATTAGAAAATTTATCGTATAGTTGTCGTTGTACATGATGGAGCATGGGTACATACGAATATTAATGTCTTGATGAGGAGAAACAGAGGTCCGTGGGCTAAGCAAACAACAGGATAATGAAAGTACAAAATGCGTGGGTTGTAAATATGCTGGTGCCTATAAAGGGAAGGCAAAAGAATAGGAGGTAGACCTCCATGGTCTTGATCGGTATATGAGAACGGTTATTGCTCACTGTGGCCATTCGCTTATTGCGAACGGAAGAGCTCATATGCTCCCGCAACCACGACCCGATCTTGAGATACTACACGTAGTATCAATTACGACAAGTCGTCGTCAAGAGGGCTAAACCCCAGCCCTTTCCGCCTTGCGTTTGCATATCGACCTCCTGGCTTGTCATCAAATTCGTCGTCCGTGGTTGGCAGTGCAACCTCTTCGTCGTCAACCGCCGCCTCGTCGTCAGCTTTCTGCTTCAAATGACTCGCTGGTGGAATCACACTCTCGCCACCAGAATATGTAAATCCCCTAAAGTTCGCTTGTACGCTGTTCGTCAATGGACTTCCTCCTCCATCGTTGCTCTTCTTCTTCTTTCTGATCTCTATGCCCTGAGGACGCGTCGACCCATTGAGGCCGAGTGGACTCAGGGGATTCTTCTCTCGTTCGCTCCCCAGAGGACCGTTCGGTGTGTGAATGAGCCCAGAATTGCCTATTGATTGTGAAACCCAGTTCCCAGATGGATCTTCCTCATCGAGAACCATATCCGCGAGGCCAACGTCTCGGATGTCGGCGGTGGTGAACTCCGGATCAAAGTTGTTGGTGGATTCATCCGACTCAACGACGGGCTTGAACGGTGGCGTCACCTGTTTGAGTGCAAGAGCTTTCCAGTCAATAGATTTGAAGAATGGATGTTCTTTGAGCTCTGCTGCATCGCGAGAGGCGCCTAGTCGATGGTTCGGGTTCCTGTTGAGAAGCTGAAATTACGACAACATCAGCGATCAGAGAATCCACGCAAGCCAAAATGTCAAAATAAATGAAAACTGCGTTTAAAAACGCCGAGGAAAAAAGCCCGAAGTTTGGGGTCTGTAAATTTTGGAAAGAAGGAGCAGGACTCACCCCTTTAACGAACTGTTTCCCATCCTCGTTGATGACGCCTTTGGGGAAACGGATCTTCCCGAAGCAAATGTTTTTGTACATCTGCTGAGTGTCCTCGGCGTAGAACGGACTCCATCCGCAGCACATTTCAAACAGAAGCACTCCAAGCGACCAAAAGTCGACGATCTTGGAGTAACCTTGTTCAGAAAGTAATATTTCGGGCGCGAGGTACTCAGTCGTGCCACAAAATGTCGTGGTCAGCTCATCTGACCGTAGATCAGCTTTGGAGAGCCCGAAGTCACAGAGTGCGACATGGCCAGTGGCATCTAGAAGAATGTTTTCTGGTTTGAGGTCCCTGTAATGGTCTGAGCGGAGATATAAAAATGATGGTCGCAAAATGACGAACCGATACACAATATCGAATTTATGAAGATGCTCCAAAGCCAAGACAAGTTCTGCAATGTAGAACCTTGCACGCTCTTCGCTAAATCGCGTCTCGCGTTGTAGGTGCCAAAATAGTTCGCCGCCACTCTTGAAGTCCGTCACGAGATAAAGATCCGAATCTGTTTGGAAGCTAAACTTGAGGCCGACGAGAAATGGTGAATCCAAAGATCGTTGTAGAATCTTCCGTTCTCCAATGGTATGTGCAACCTCCTTTTTTGCAACAATTTCCTTCTTGGAAAGAACTTTCATTGCATATATGCGCTTCGTGTCCCGTTTGCGCACTTGGAAAACTTTGCCAAAGGTCCCTCGGCCGATAAGCTTGAGAAATTCAAAATCCCGCGGTGTAAGGGCCCGTTTGGTCTACGTATAACGGAACCAGTTTAACAGACACGATCATCATAAAGAAAAACGTAAGGGGAACGTACTTTGTACTGCTCGAACGTTATCTGTATCCGTATCTCACCGCTTACGACCTCGTCCTCCAACGGCTTTAGCCTAGAGGGACATAATCAGATACGTCGGATCGGGGATTTTGGAGTAGATATATCCGAAGCGGCCTGATCAAATGCTCACTTGTACCATTGGTCGACCGTATGATCATGAACAAGCATTGGTTTGACTTGAACGGTTCCCAAGAAACCCTGGTCCTCTACGGCACGGTCATAAATGTTGAAAGTTATGAGCGATTCTTCCGATGTGACGTCGCTAGTGTGAGGTAATTAATCTGCTGAGAAAGACCACGAGTCATGAGAGGCTACTTACAAGGAAACCTCGTGCTTCCAAACAGGGTTGTGGGCCGATAGACGACCAAAGAGTCCATTGGATATGCCCGCACTGGACTTGCTAGATGATGAGGAGTTGGAGGAGGTATTGCTGCCGTTGCGCTCCCTTCTGCTCGCGTCGAGGGCTGCTACCTTGCTTCCGATGGCGCCGAGAGCAGAGACGGCGTTAGAAGAGTTGTTGCGGGAGACATTAGTTGGAGTTCCCTTTACTTCCTTGTCTGATTCTGCTGTCGGATCTCGAGAGATAAACTCGTTTTTCTCGAACTGGACGACTACGTATGGGCGTGCTGAGGATGCACGAACGTTGAGTCCACGAGCTTGGATTAGTTTTACGTGAATCTGGCCCTTGGATGAAGTGACCTGAGGGGTTGAGGAGACCGGCTGAGCGGATTGAGCAGGGGATGGGATTGTTTGTTTTTCTGCGACAGGTCTGCGGGCAGGGGGTGGCTGTTGCATGTTGAAGACGGGTGCATGAAGAGAAAGTTGAGTGGTTGGCTGAGCAGCAGGCAAGCCAAGCGTCGGCGTGGCTAACGGCGTGATGTCGGCGTTGGCCGAGGCCTGGGGTGAATAGAGATGTGCATTCAGCAGAGGATGGCACGACGTCGGCGTCGTTGGCCAGCCTGCCCCTGCACCCGCTGCTGCTGCTGCGCCAGTGCTGATTCTGCGCGGGAGGTCGAATGGGTTGCGCTCAGTGGTCGCCTTGGGGGTAAGCTGGTCCATGGGTGTCGTAGGCCAGAGCTTTATCATGACTCGCCGGTAGAGCGAGACAGAGGCAAAGGTGGACGAGTGGTGGGAGGAGAAAGAAACCAGTGCACCCGCCGGCCCTTCCATTCGATCACTCTGTGGAGCAACCTTCTCTTTTTATTCCACTGCAGAAAAACAAAAAAGCAAAGTAGAAGTTTACAGAGCTATGGCTGCTTGAAATCTTTTTGTACCCTGCTCTTATCTAACGTCCCTTTTCTTTCTCCTTTTCCGACAGAAACACTCCCCCTGTTACGGCTCCGGCTCGGCCTCATCCCCTCTTCCTCCATCACTAATCTGAGCGACTTTCGCTCATCCCATGCACCTGTTGCTCCAGCTGCTGCCTTCCCCAGCTCATCGCCTTGAGACCACTCCCCATAAGCAACCCAATAATCAGTGTCCTCTGTGTCGTTTTCCACGGCAGTCGGTCTGCACAGCATTTCGGTCAGTCAAGTCTCCCCAAATGTCATGAACATCTACCCACAAACTGCCGAAAACATCCCGGCTGTCCCAATTCCGGCTCCTACTTCACTAAACTGGCCCCACCCCACTCGCTCCAGCCCTTCTTCAATTCCAACCCAACCCAGCGCCACAATTGACAACTTGGATGCTTCCGCCGCCGCACCCTTCAACCCACCGTAGATAACCTTGTAGTTCTTTGTCTTGTTATAGAAATACCATCCTTGAACAGTTGTTGGCGGTCGGTGTGCATTCTCCGCAAGGAAACGTAGTGAAGCGTCCCGTGAGCCACGCCTTAGTCCAATGGTTGTCCCTGCGATGAAGGCGGCTCCCGGGACGAGATAGAACCTTGGTGGAATGTTGATATGGATAGCATCCTTGGAGGCTGTACCTATGTCGTCGTGCTCATCGGACGTCGCAGAACTTGCTGACATGTAGTGTGCTTGCTCATCGTCGACATTTCCCATCAACTTTCCTCGACGAGTCATGTGACCTATCGCCCGGCTTCTTCTGCATTTATAGCCTTTTCTTCGCGGCTTATCTTTGGTCAAGGGTACGCTTCCGAACGTTACGGGACTCTACTTTGCCTTTCATTGCAGGGAAAGGGGCGAACCCCAAAACACTCGCTCCAATTGTGCACCGCGAGCCGCTCTATTCTACTGGGGTGCTGCCAACTTGGTCGCACCGACGTCATCGTGTTTACACCGCCCCATCACCAGATTAAGGCTACTCTATTCACAACTTTGAACATCCTCAATGGAGAATGCCCCAGAAAGGCATACCTCAACATTTCTGCATACGCTTCTTCTGAGTCGATCACAGTAAGTAGAAGACTGTAGAAGATCGTTAAACCCGTTCAACCCCTGCGATTATGATGCTATGCACATAGCCAACGGCGAAAAATGCGCTTATCAATCTTCCCGTTGGCCCTCTCATACCCGAACCTCCACGTCCGAGACCGCAGCATGTACCTTGAAGTTTGAAATTTGAGCGTTGGCACTTTTGCCATATGATCTTCCGGAGGGAGTGGAGCCGTCGTGGCTCTCAAATACGCAATTCTTGCGTGTAAAGCGTACCTTGATATATTGCAACTTTCCTGAATAAAGCTGACGAGGGAACCAAACGCAAAATGGAACATGATTGTTTCTCAAGCCCTCTATTCCCCGCCTCCTGTGTGCAAGAAAAGCAAAGAATAAGATCAATCAGACAAGTGTCTAACACAAAATACTTCCTCTGTGGCGAAAGGAGGTAGATCCTAATACGGAACGATGGCATTCGAAGACTGTCCACACACCCTATTCCCCACTTCCCGGAGTCGCTTGCTCCAAATCGAAGCAAGCACCCACGTGAAGGAATTTTGGAGTACACGCACAATTCTTGAAATGCAAAACATTCACAGCAGGAAGTTACGCTGGCATTCCCTGTGAAGCCACGCGTGCATATCCTAAAACGCCGCTGTCGTCCTTGAGATGGCCCAGGGACTTCCTGCTGAATAGAAATCCATTGGATAGGTCCCGACCCCCGGCTCCGCACGCCTCGCCCCGTTCTCATCGTCCATCCAGCTCGCAGTTTTACCTATAGCAACTGCAGTCTCGTAGGGACTGAGAAGCGGCCGATCGAAGGCATAACCCCAGTCAATCGAGAGACGAGGACATGATGTTTGAATGAAAGTCGATATATGGGGGTTGAATAACGCTAGCTTCGCTGGAGAGAGCTCGGACAACAGGATCGGAATGTATGGAATAGGAGTCTTTGACGCTTGCAGTTGATGCGTTATCGCCTAAGGTAATAAAAATTTTAGTAGGCCATATGTAATGCGAATGCACATAAGCTACTACCTGGAGTTGCTTGAAATTCCCTTGCCGCCCCAAAGTGCCGAGAATCACGCCCCAAAGAGGAGAATCAGTTGTGGCGTCTTGTGAGTCATGAGACAATGTTGCAATGCTCCTGCGCGCACTCTGCACAGCGTCATCGCGGACGCTTTGCATTTCACGGTGATCATATCGCTCTCGCGTCAGTTTTTTCGAGTATGGATCATAGCGGAACGCCGGTACGGATGGATTTGCAATCATGATAGACTCCAAATGGAAGCGGCCGTCCCCAAGGTATCTATTTCCGTCATAATTTGGTTGAGCGGTGTATGTTTTGGTAATGAAAAAAATACAAGGAAACGAGCGTACATTAGCGCATCTACGTCATTTAGATGTGGTGCAGTACATCCAAGAATCTCACCCGGAGAAAGCGGTTTTGATCTCGGTATTGTAGCCTCGTATCTCCCGGACCAGAGTTTGTTCGTCTGGCCAGACGTGACGTCAGAAGATGAGGATGTTGATGCTTCAAGGAGACCAGACGTGGATCGAGTAGGGTCGATGACGAATGATTCGCCAGTAAGATCTTCTTTGAGACGCTGAAGAGCAGCCACAAATTGGATTGTCGAAACCAGAGCCAGTCGCGTGGGCTCATGGGACGTAGACGGTCCTGCTTCATCTTCTCGCGAGGACGAGGGTCCCTCTATTCGAAGATGGGAGGTTGATCCTATTTTCGTACCTGCTGGGATCAAGCGATCTGTTTCTTCGGAATTTAATAGGTTTTCGTGGAATTGTTGACGGTCACTTGGGAAGTTGAGCCGGACAGTTTGTTCAAGATGACTTGAGTCGATGGCAATCTCAACGAATATGTAGAGAGTTTTAATAGAAGTTTGGTCCATGGGCACTATGTAATCGTTTATCAATTGCCACTGTTACTGTAGATACTTTAGACACACCTAGACAACTGTGGCCGTAATGAACCAACATGTCACATCCCAACGCTACGGCAGTGTAATCGTCTATGCAACATGCACCATAAGTCACATCACCCATAATGACAGTTAATGCATTTGTAAATCTACACCCGAACGAAAAAGCAGCGTCAGATGGTCGAGATTGGTTACGATACTGTCAAGGGCGTGCCTTTCAATTATGTCGGCGATCGTGCATGCAAACATCTGTAGGCCCTCGGGCATCTGCAAAGCCACCATAGTTGCGTTATTCTTCCGGACATGGTGTATTGTTTTGTGTATTTCAAATGAGTAATTCGAGGGTAGTTGTGCGATGGCGGCATTGAGCTGATCATCGTTTAGGATGTCTTGTGGGATTTGGTGACTGATGATGCTGGAAACTCCAGGTTTGGAAGGGGTCGCTTTCTTGCTTCCAACGAAACGTTTGCGAGGTTTTGAGCTCTTGGGCTTAGGTTGTGCTGCCTCGCTCATGGTCAAGGATGAGATTTTTGGGATCATTATCAGACCGGGCCGAACATTTATGCGACACGTGGTTTCGGAACTGCATCATGGGCCTGGTTGCGCGTCTGAGTCGCGTCACTTTCTCTCAACCGCTCACAACTAACAATCTTGGTGGGCCTGCATGCTCTGACACTCCCTTTGCTCATCGATTCTTCATTTGCCTTTATTTACTGAGCTACAAGGAGTTATCTGGCCTTGGTAACAGACACCACAATGACTCAAAGCGGCACTAGAGCGTCGGCCCAAGGTCGGTGTGCCATGCGCGACTCTTGCGGGAAGAAAGGTTTCTTCGGAAAAGACCTACCTTGCCCATACGATGGTCCGCCAGTGGATGTAAGAACAAGTCATCGCTTCATTGACAGTTTCTCAATATCCCAAAGCCTGCAGACGACGAAGCTCGTGCCTTGTTAGTACAGGTCTGTGGCCCCGAATTCGCTGAAGGCCCGACCTGCTGTACAACAGACCAAGTTGAAGTATTGCGCGACAACTTCAACCAAGTTGAGGGTCTCCTATCAGCCTGCCCAGCGTGCCGAAATAATTTCCGCTCCTTCTTTTGCTCCTTCACCTGCTCCCCAGAGCAAGGCTCATTCGTCAACGTCACCTCCACACAAACCACAACCACAGGAGAAACAGCCGTCAAGTCCGTCGATTTCCATGTTGAAGAGCAATTTGGAGAGGGGTTCTACGACAGTTGCAAGAATGTTCAGGTTGGAGCTACGAATGGGTATGCCATGGAGCTGATTGGAGGCGGGGCAAAAGATTATCGCGCCTTCTTCAAGTTTCTGGGTGACGAGAAATCCATTGGTAGCCCTTTCCAGATAGATTTCCCGTTGAACACCCCTCCAGAGCTCACACCCCTTAACACAACTCCTCGGAATTGCGCTGACAATGACCTCACAAGTCGTTGTACATGCATAGATTGCCCTTCAATATGTCCTGCCCTTCCACCTGTTGATGCACCTAACGCAGGCCCGACCTGCCATGTTGGCGCACTATCCTGCCTCTCCTTTGTTCTCGTTGTTGCCTATGCATTGGCGGTGCTCGGTTTTCTCGTCGGATACCTTATTTCGACTTCTATTCGGAGGCGTAGGGAAAGGTCGTATGAAAGGGTGGCGCTGTCAGAGGATGCTGCATCCCCTAGAATTCATGCTCGTGGACTTATTGGCCAAAGTTCTCTTGCACAATACCTCGACGACGATTCATTGGGCACACAGTCCGACTCACGCCACCTTGGCCGAGGTGCCACACTATTGGATCCCATTGAAACAGTCCAGCCTCGTCACTATCCTCTTGACACATTCCTGCGTCATGGCTTTTATAAGCTAGGTCTCTTTGCCGCCTCATCGCCATGGATAACGTTCTGTATCATGTTTACCGTTGTTGGGGTGCTCAATATCGGTTGGCAGAAGTTTGAGATTGAGACGGACCCAGTACGGTTATGGGTGGCCCCTACTTCCGAGAGCAAGCTTCAGAAAGAATATTTTGACGAAAATTTCGGACCGTTCTATCGCACGGAGCAGATCTTCGTGACAGCTTCTCCTTCTACCAATGACCAAACCAACAATCTCTCACTGGCGACGAACACACCTGTGCTGTCGTGGGAACGTTTAAAGTATTGGTTTAAAGTTGAGGAAGACATTCGCGCCCTGCGCTCACCGAATGGTTACGAGCTCTCCGATGTTTGCTTTAAGCCTGCTGGCGCGGAAGGCGCTTGTGTCGTGCAGTCCATTGCTGCATGGTATGGAAACGATCTTGACAATTATGACGAGGATACCTGGGCAAAGCATCTGAACGATTGTGCTCACGCACCAGTAGAATGTCTTCCCGATTTCCAACAACCTCTTGCCCCGCATTATGTGCTCGGCGGCGTTCCAAAGGACGAAACAGGACACCAACTGTACCTGTCTGCTGAAGCATTCGTAGTGACGTATGTGGTGTCGGATTCTTTGGATACGGAGGTTCAAGCCAAAGCCATGGATTGGGAACAGACTCTTCGAACCTACCTCACGAATCTCAGCGAAAAGTCTGCCGATGAAGCAGGATTACACATTGCATTCTCCACTGGAGTATCGTTGGAGGAAGAGATCAACAAGAGCACAAACACCGATGTCAAGATCGTCGTCTTATCCTACCTGGCCATGTTCTTCTACGTCTCTTTGACACTGGGAGCGGGCACTGTCGTTCGTGATGAAGAGGGTGTGTTCTCAGCTCTTGCACAATGGGCACGCAACTTTCCCGGCTTGTTCCATCGTTCGAGTGTGACTTCATCCTCCCTATCCGTCGACTCTCGGACCACACCTCGTCTTTTCCCCAGACTCCCTCGTAGCCTGTTTACTGGCTCGAAATTCACCCTTGGCCTATTTGGCATCGCCCTCGTCATCCTCTCCGTCTCCTCATCCGTCGGGTTCTTCTCATTTATGCAAGTCAAAGTCACTCTGATCATTGCAGAGGTTATCCCGTTCCTGGTCCTCGCCGTTGGCGTAGATAATGTATTCATTCTCGTGCATGAACTCGACCGACAGAACTTCTTGCATGGACCCAACGCCTCTGCGGCTGCCTCTCAAGGCGGGTTCACCACACCGATGTCCCCGACTTCGCATCATCGTACCCCGTATGACTCGTCCATTCGTGGTGACGGTGACAGTGGTGCTTCTAGTATGCCACAATACCTGCCAGCTGAAGAACGCGTTGCCCGTACACTTGCCAAGATGGGCCCGTCGATCCTACTGAGCACCATCACAGAAACTGTTGCATTTTCTCTGGGTGCACTCGTTCCTATGCCCGCTGTGCGCAACTTTGCGCTCTATGCCGCCGGGAGCGTGTTTCTCAACGCCGTGCTTCAAGTCACTGTCTTCGTCAGTGCACTGCTGTTGGATTTAAGGCGATTCGAAGCAAGTCGCATTGATTGTTTCCCGTGCATCAGGCTGCCGTCCCGTATTGCTCTCCTAGATGGACCAGTTACTGCAGGTGGGGTGGGTAGAATTGGACGATTCATTCGCCGATACTATGCGCCATTCTTGTTGAAGCCCCTCACAAAAGGAATTGTGATCATCACCTTTACGGGTATCTTCGTTGCCTCAGTAATTTCCATGCAGCACATTGAGCTTGGTCTTGGTAAGCTACTTTCATTTCGTGCGGTTACAATTACAATCACTGACATTCTTCTCAGATCAAAGGCTGGCACTACCCTCAGACTCCTATCTGGTCGATTACTTTGACAATCTCGATGCCTACCTTGACGTTGGACCACCTGTCTACTTTGTTTCTCGCAACATCGATGTCACCGAGCGGCTCGGCCAACAAGCTCTTTGCGGAAGATTCACAACCTGTCAGGATTTCTCCGTAGCTAACACTCTCGAGGCAGAACGCGGGCGTCCCGAAGTCTCTTTCATTTCTGAACCCAGTGCATCCTGGATTGATGACTTCCTCGGCTGGCTCGACCCGGGCAAAGAGGAGTGCTGCCGCGTGCGCAAGCGGAACCCCGACGTTTTTTGTGGTCCCCGAGACAACGCACGTCTCTGCCAGCCTTGTTACCTCAACAAGACGCCTTCTTGGAATATCACAATGGATGGACTGCCTGAAAATGCAGAGTTCATGCGTTACGTGAAACAGTGGCTTATTTCACCGACGACAGAGGAATGCCCACTTGCTGGCAAAGCGTCTTTTGGCTCCGCGCTCTCTCTTACAGAAGATGGTAGCAGCGTGCAGGCCTCCCACTTCCGTACATTCCATGCCCCGCTCAAGACGCAGCAAGACTTTGTGAATGCCTTCGCAGCTGCACACCGTGTGGCAGATGATATTTCCCGCAGGACAGGCGCAGACGTCTTCCCATACTCATTATTCTACGTATTCTTCGACCAATACGCGCACGTCGTTGCCATCACACAGGAGGTACTTGGCCTCGGCCTCGCAGCCGTACTCGTTGTGACGGCGCTCTTCCTAGGTAGCTGGAGGAGCGGTTCAATCGTCACGGGCGTTGTTGGTCTCACGGTGCTCTCAGTAATGGGTGTGATGCCATTGTGGGGCATCAGCCTGAATGCAATCAGTTTAGTCAACTTGGTCATATCGTTGGGGATTGCGGTCGAGTTTTGTGCTCATGTGGCTAGGGCTTTCATGAGTGCTGGATCTGGACTGCCGATTGACCATCCCGCGGGGCAGAAGGAGCGTGATGAGCGGATGTGGACTGCTTTGGTTGATGTTGGTCCTTCGGTGAGTGAACGGATGGCAATCAAATATTACAAGTTTCTCATTGAGGTTGTAGGTCCTATCCGGTATTACGTTTACGAAGCTCATTGGGATGTCTGTACTGGCTCTTACTCGATCGAAGCTCCTTGAGGTGTGCCTCTATTTTTTGTTCGTCTCATGATTTCATTCTGAATTCAAAGTAGATTTACTACTTCCGCATGTGGCTTACACTGATTATATCTGGAGCCCTTCATGGCCTCGTTCTGCTTCCTGTTGTTCTAAGTCTTGCTGGGGGATCTGGATTCCCCCAGCAGGAAGCGGACGAGGAGTGGATGTCAACTGCGATTAGAAATGATTTCGAGTACGCGTAAGTCCGTTAAGTCCTTTCACTGAGAAGTATCTAACTCTACATTGGCCAGGCCTTTCCTTGCTGACGATGATTCCCTGGCGAGCAACTAGTATATATATATTTCTTTCTCTATAATACCCTCTTACTCTACTCGCAATATACGATTGTTTTCTGTGGGTCTTTTGAGAATAGAAAAAAGTACATTCAGCAAAGAGGTATCAGATCAGCTTTAATATCATCAAAATGGAACGAGCGAGCAAACATTTTTTGTCACTAAGCCTTTGGAGAGCGGGACCTACTATCTCTGATATCATCGCGGCTATTGCTCCTCCTTCCCCGGCTGACAGACCTGGTTCTGCTGCGACTGCGAGAGTATCTCGAGTACGACGAATATGACATGGACCTCGACCTGGAGCGGGACCTGGAGCGAGAGAGTGTCCTGGTCCTGGATCGGCTGGAGCGTACAGAGTAACTGCGAGACCTGGACCTGCGTACACGGCCGTACCCGCCGCGAGTGTAGCTGGGTGAACGACGTCGAGGCGCGACAGGTCCTCCTGCGCCACGGCGGGGTGGAGGGGAACGAGAACGCGAGCGACTGGGGGTACGAGCACCGCCACGGTATGGAGGACGACCTGGAGGTCCACGACGACCGTAGGGGCGACCGCGGAAAGGTTCACGCGGAGGGTAATCTTTGCGTCTGCGGAAGGCTGGAGAACGCGTGCGGGAGCGAGAACGTGAGCGAGTGCGAGAATGGGAACGAGAGCGGGAAGGAGTGCGTGGGCCACGAGGGGCACGACGGGGAGGTGGCGGGCGGGTACGCGGGGGTGGGGTTGGTGAGCGTGAACGAACGGGAAGATTGGAGAGCTCGAGCTTGATGATGGCGCCGTCTAGCTGACCGCCGTCCATGTGTGAAAACGCTTTCTGTGCCGAGGGAGGGTCGGCGAATTCGAGGGCTGCTTTGCCGCGGTTTTGGCCAGCTGCTTGTCGTGTCAGACGGGCGTTCACGGCGACGAACAAAGGCTTACATTTTCCAAACACTGGCAGGTCGATTTTGGTAATTGGCCCATAGAAGGAGAAGATGGTGTGCAGGTGCGACTCGGCGACATTGCGGGTCAGGTTGGTGATGATAATAACCTTGGCGTCTGACGTCGGGCTCTGGTCAACGTCCATGTCCACGTTCCCTGACCGTGGCGACGGCGAGCGCCCTCTTGTCGACATCGTGCACGGTGGTCTCGTTCAAAGTTGTGACCAGTCACACACGTCACTATTCAAGTTCTAGTAATAAATTTCAAGTTGTGTAGAATGTAGATGGCTCTGAATTCGCAAAGCATATAGCCCTCAGCATTGTATTTTAAATTATAAGACGAGTCTATTCTTCCTCTGTAACGTATTTATGGCGAATATCCTTCCATTGTTTCTGAAAGAAAAGAGTTTGAATAATTGTTGAATCATAGGTTGAAAGTCCAACGTACGCCCTTGTTCCAGGAGTCGTAGAATTTGGTCACTCCGAGATCGAAGCCAATGCCGAATGTAAATGCGCCAGCAAAGATCGCGGTCACGTAGACGCCTAGAAAGACGAGTGAGCGAGGATTGAGCGAGGATGTATCAAGTTGGACGGACTGTTGCGCCTGAAGAGTGTGTTATACAGGGTGTTGGCAAACTATGGGAAGCAAAGTCAATGTACGTCGTATAGACAGCGAGAAAGAACTCACGGCCATGGTTTACGGAGGAGGAGGAGGTGAGGACAAGTGAAGGAAGGATCCGACGTATTCCGGAATAATGATCGGAGTTTCAAAGCCATTTTAACAGGACCACGACCACAATGTTGGCGGCTGCTGCTCGTCGCTGTCTACGCGTCGACGGCGCGTCGAGGACACTCCTGCGCTTCAATTCATTCATACCACATGCAAGCCCTGACTCACTCGCCTCTGGTTCAAACCTATTCCTCCTAGACAGCCTCTCTTCATCACAACCCCCCGTCGGTTCCATGCACCCACCACCCAACCCTCCGTCTCCAAAAACCGGCAACCCTCTCGACCGGACGATACTCGCGCAGTTTGGAAAACCCACCTTCAGCCTCTATTGTCAATCCACTCGAAACAACACTATAACTACTCTCATGGACAATGAATGGAAACCCGTTGCATCTTTTTCGGGAGGTTCTTGTGGGTTCAAAAAAGTGCAGAGGTCAAGTTATGAGGCGGGGTATCAGTGTGCTGTGAGGATGTTTAGGGTTATTGAGGATGCGGTCCTGAAGAAGGACTTTGATCTGCATTTGTATTTCAAAGGGTTTGGACAGGGACGGGAGGCGATGCATAGAGCGTTGTTGACGTCGGAAGGGGAGAAGGTGCGCCCGTTGGTGATTACTGTCACCGACAAGACGCCTATAAAGATTGGAGGCACCCGCGCAAAGAAAGCAAGACGACTGTAACCAGGTGAGTTGGGCATTTTCATGTCGTACGTTTCCTCTTGCTCAACCTACAATCTAGCCACCAGGTCCTCTACTTGTTGGATGATATCCTCAGGCCCCACAGGCGTCTGTTGAATTGACATTTAACAAAGTATATTACATGCTCCATCCATCCGGAAATCTAATATCTAGTACACTCTATCGTCCACTTTGCAAAAGAGAACATCTACTTGAAGTGTGCATGGGTCGCATAGGCTTGATACGCCGGCCGGTCGAGGGAGTTCAGGGCGACCCGTTTGTCAGTGTTAATGTCGTCGATCAGGGCCTCTGCAATGATTGTGAGCTCGAACAGTGATGAGGAAGGACTGATGACGCACCTCGAGAGGTATAATCGAGCTCTGGGCGGATGTATCCCAGGACCACCGCGCGCATCTCGAGGCCGTAAAAATCAGACTTGAAGTCGTGCATTATGTGGATTTCCTTGAGAGGGGGAGCGGAATTAAATGTGGGGTCGGGGGTACAGCCGTGTTCGCTCAGGGTGATCTCAGATGAAGGCGCAGCGGTTGTAGGGGGTATTATCTGAGCATAGCCATAGTACACGCCGGTCTTTGCGACAGAGGTCATGGGTAGTATAGCATCATCAGGGAGGTTTGCTAAAAGATAAGGAGTTGAGATGTTGGTCTGTGGACGGGAGATGGGAGAAACCGACCGGTTGGACAGCCCAGATCCTTGCCGCCACGACCAAAGCCGCGCTGAACGGGGCCTTGGAGGAGAATAGGGAAAGGGGACGGTGGTAGGTCTGGTCCTACGATATGTGGGCGTGCAAGACGGAATTCATCAGTCTGGACCGGAGCAGGGGGAGGGAAGGACATGGGAGTCGGGGTAAATAAAGTATTTTGAATAAATAATTTGTAATCCTTGTTGGTCATGTACCAAAACCCTTACCTCGCCGCGCACTCGCACTATCCCTCCCATTACGCCACAACTCCTGCCTACTTCCCCCCCTTCCCACATACACAGCAACAACCAAAGCCTCCGCCAGCACCAGAGGGCCCCCCTCCACCCCCAGATCTCACAAGCGTAACCCCTGCCATCGCCTCCCGCGCAATCCAGCGCCTCATCTCTGCTGAACTTCGCGATGTCGGTTTTGTCTCTGCACAAAAGGACGCTGTAAGACACATAGAGGTCGATGTCGTTGCTCGTTCGTCTCCTTCACAGCATATCAAATGTGATCCCTGCTGACATCCCTCCAGTCCTTGAACAACTCTTTGCTCGTGCACACGAGTATGCGAATCTCTCTAACCGTGCAGGCATCATCGTCACAGACCTTATACTCGCATGCAATGAATTCTCCATGCCCCTAGACGTATTGCGCACTGTTGCGGATAAACAGAAGAGTAAGGCCCATCCATCCACTCTCTCTTTCTCTACTCAACCGTCGTTTCAGTCGTAGTCGTAGATTCTCCCCATCTCAAACGCGCTCCAGAACTTTTCCCCGCTTCTTCAAGGTCGCCATCACCCGATCTCCTACCCTCAGACGATGAAGATGCCAAACCTACTATCCCTGTGACCCTTCGTACTATCCCCTCCCATCTTCCAACTCTCCCACCTAAACACACGTACCTCCGCACACCTGTACGTCCTTTTCCTATTCATTCTTTTTCAGCTTTCAAAACGCTCCTTAACCAACAATCCTGGTACAGGCTTCTCCTCCAAAAAAGGCCGCCCTTCCTTCTCTCGAGAAAAAACTCAAGACAGCTGCGCTCGTCCAGGAGTCCCTACGTAATCTCCTTGTCGCGACCGAAGATAACGTCAATCAGGAGGACGGAGAGCTTCTTGGGCATCTTGTTAATTGGGAGATGAGCGCACATCCAAGGAAGAGGTGGAAGACTTCGGCAACATAGGATGATTTCACTCGCTGCTAGGTTGTGTTGTAGCCTATAGATGTATGTACCATATGATTAATTATACCACAAGGGTTGCGATATGTATAATTGCTTGCGTGAGGTTACGCTATTATATCTTGGTTTGTTGCCAACACTGCTGGAGGATCCGCGTCGTTGCACTGACTCATACAACCGTTCTCATCCCGCCCTGCCTCGTCAGCCACTATCAGCCCCACTAACTTGAGCTTTCTCTCCATCATCAGCTGCATCGGCCTTCTCCCCACCAGTCAAGTCAACCTCCTCCCCAGCATGAACCATGTCAGCCTCCTCCTCCTCCTCAGTACGAATCACGTCAGCCTCCTCTCCATCGCTAGCCTTTGCCCCGCGGCGCCTACCACTTGCTGCACCTCTGCCTCTGCCTCTACCTCGACCTCTTGGCTTCCTACCAGGCCCGCTATATTCCTTTTCTTTACCACAATCCTCAACCATTTCCGAATTACCATGTCGCATGTCTTTCTTTGGCGATGCCGTGGCTGTCCTCAGTCGCGTGCTCCGACGTTCTGGGGTGGGTTTGGGGAGCGCTGACGGTGGAGACGGTCCACTGGAGTCTGCATGCACAGGAGCAGGGGCCTTGGGTAATTGCACGGTGTTAACTTCGCTGACCTCGGTGCTTGGTTCAGAGGATCCCGCGACGTCAATAGGTTTCTTGCGGGGTCGTGGTTTGGGACGTGCAGGTGGCGCAGGAGTGGTGATCGTGGCGGAAGCTGAATCGTCGTTTTCAATTGAAGCTTCTGGAGCCGTACTGTTCTTCTTTCGTCCCCTTTTCTTAGTAGTAGCGGGGACTTGCTGCAGCGGTTCACCATCATCAGGAGTACTTGCCTGAGCATGGCTCTTGTTCGTCCTCCTCTTCTTGGGGGGTATCTCCTGAACATCATCCATATCATCTGCAGCCCGTTTGGCCACTGATCCTCCTGGCGTACTTTCGCTATCGTTAGAGGTAGGATCAAGTTCAATCGCCTTCGCTTTGCCTTTAGCCTTCGGTCTCGGTTTCGGTCGTGCTGTCAAATTTGTGCTGCTATCGTCTTCCTGCTCCTGTTGCGGAGGTTGTACATTCATTCGAGAACGGCCTTTGGGTTTTGGCGCTGCGGATGGAGGAAGAGGTGGGGTGGGAGTGGACGGGTCAGGGCCAGAACTTGGAGCCAATGCGGCCGCTTGCTGTTGCTCCAGCAATCGCTTAAGTTTTTCCCAACGCAATCGACACTGTCAGGCGTTCATTTAGCAATTAAACAACGCGAAAGCGAATCTCAAAATCCCTCACCTGCTGCCCTGTCGTCCCATTACCTACCCTCCCACTGATTTCCTTCCATTTATTCCCAATCTCACCAACCGCTGTTGTAAGTTTCAAATCATCTGCCTCTGTCCAAATCGTATTTGCACTACCGGCGCTGAGATGCTCGGACCAGCGCTCTCGACACTGCTCATTTGAACGACCGGGTATGCAAGCTGCGACTTCGATCCAGGCATTGCCATACGCGGCAACGGCGACGGTAAGTCGCTCAAACTCCTCGTCGGTCCATGCACCGCGCTTGCGCGTGGGGTCGAGCACTCGGCTGTAGCGCGCCTGACATTGTGAGGCAGTGGCGTCTTCGGAGACATATCGAGCGACTTGGGATGGTGATTAAGGTGATGTGATCGAAGAGATGTTGAACAGAACCAAGCGCGTACCGAGGTTCCAGTTGTAAGTGCCATATAGTTTGACGGCATCTGCGAGCTTTTCATCTGCTTCTGTATTCCAGATATGACGTTGGCGAGTAACGCCACGCCGCATGCAATCCAATGGGGTGCGGTTCGTCTGACAAGAATACTCTTCAGCCTGTTTGTATGCAGATTTCTTGATAGTGACCTACCCCAAGCTCAGCAGCAACCTGGACCCAATCGACCTTGCCATTATTGGATTGCGTTTGAGCCGAAACCAGTCCTTTCAATTTCTCGAGCTCTTCTAAGACCCAGTTTCCGTGATTAATCTTTGGGTGCCTATCACCAAGCCATTTTATACGGCATTGATCTGCGGTGCGCGTCGTCGTCGAACCAGTTGCTTTAGATACCTGAAAACAATGTAAGGGCTTAGAATGTGCAGTGGCAATGTAACATACATTTTCTGCGACGATAGACCAGTTTATACCCCCTGTGTTGTTCTCTACGTCGAAATCCACGTCGCTCTGTCCACTGATCAAGCTCAGCTAGGTGGTCTACCTGAGGAAAATGAAGACGACACGCTTACCTCTGCTGCGAAGCGTACGCCTTGAGGCGAATGTTCTCTTGCTTGACTGCCTCTGCCAATATATCTAGTTCCTTATTTTTCACTATCTTCTGGAGTCATGAGATATACTCTTGGTCATGAGATGAAACCCACTTGGATGGTCGACAGTATCATTCAGATAACGCGACCTTCTGGAAGCATCTTCAAAGAATGGCGATTTCTACAATAATGTATAAATGAATGAGCTCAAACATGTAAAAAAGTGAGCCTCACAGGATTTAAGAATTCTGTGACAGAGCATGGGCCGGCAGCCCTGATTGCACCCGCTATGTAAATTTCGCCATTGGACTCTTCGTCAAGGTCGTCTGTCGCGACCTCACTCTGGTGGACGTTAAGCTGAAAGATCATTCTTATAGAAATATAAAACTAAACGCACCATGAGTTTCTCTAGTTCTTGTAATTCGGTCATCAAGTGTTCTGTGTGTCGCGTGAGGGCATATTGGTGGACCTTATTGGCCTCTAAGGACCTTTCGGTCAAAGTCTTGAGATAGGCAGACGTCTCTGCGGTGCCTACGCCACCGCTAGCATCTACGTTCTCCATGATGTCGCGTGCTACACGGTTGAGATGATGGAGGTCGAAGCCTTCGAAATCATCACGTGTCGGAAAACTTGTTTGCTCTCGGTCGCCCATAACGAAGGACGACGGGAAATGGCAAAAGCTGCCGCGAAACGCATTGGTATGTCGTTCGTACGTAATATAGAACATATCTCACAAGTGCACAGCAAACAGCAATGAATCCGCTGTGAAAACTCTGAAACTCGGCATGCTCGTGCCCACCATCATCTCCCTACTCTTTCGCCTCTTGTTCAGGAGAGACTCGCTGCCACCCTCCAAGGCGTCTCTCGCTATATATATTGTTACATTCTGCCCGGCATTCTTTCTCTCCAACTACCTGATCAAAATAGGCACTACCAGACGTGATCCCACGACCGGCACCCTCATTTCTTACGGAGAGGACCTTAACCAGGCTGGCGTGATTGAATGGTGCTTTGACATCCTATATGTTAAGAGAAATGAGCGTGGTGATCCTCGTGTCAAGACACAACCTGGGCGAAAATAGTGTATCGTCGACGTTCCATACAGTTTCCACTGGACTGACTAATGGGGCACATTTGTATATCATAGACCAACCACGTTATTTAACACATTCAGAAACCAACATCGCAGGAGATATTTTATTAGCTCTTGGTGTTGTACGAAAGTCCCCTCCGCTTGCCTGTCAATTCGTTGAATGGCCACCACTCGAACTCAAAATTGTGGTGTTGACTGAAGATTTGCAAATCCAACCTCCATTTGCACGAAATCGAAGGCTGTAGGATGGAACATTAGTATTCTTCAATTCAAAGCAAGAGGAAGTATGGTCTTACCTGTATAGATACCCATCAAGAAAACATCACCGACAAGCCACGCTAGTAAACTTCGATTAACGCTGTCCAGCTTTTTGTGTTTTAACTAATCGGCTTACTGTCTTCGTTCAAGCCAAGGCCTTCATTGAAGACGACACCTCCAACACATTCATTGGAGCCTTCAGTGACACGTCCGAGATTGAAGTATTCGTTCTGAAGCACGAAGGGCTGCTCGTCAAAGGTGAATTGGATGCTCAAAGTTGCATCACAAGGATCTGAATGTAATCAGGGGGTGTTTTAGTATAGGTGTATATACAGGAAACATACAGGCGTAGAATCCTGATCCAAGTTCTGACGCTTGCCTGGAGTTTGGGATTGCTGAGTAGAATTCGGCGACAGCGTTAGATGTGCCGTGAATAAGAGAAGAACCAGTGTCAATGATTGCGGAATGAGAAGAGGTCAGGATAACGTCATTGACGGTGATCGCCTCAACTGCAATCTGCCAGAATCCCTGTTGCGAGTGTTGCTTCAGTAACAACCCTCAAATAGTCTGAAGGACGTCCACCTTTTTTGTGACAGGCGTCCAAACAAGAGTGTCTGTATCAATTAGATCAAAATTGATTCCACCAACAGACAGTTCGGAGGGGCTCGCAAGTTTGAATCCAAACTGCGAGACATCAAGCTGCCTCTGTTCAAAGAGTGTGTTCATGAGAGGAGGAGAGTTGAAGGCAGATATCTCCTGGAATGCCATTCCCAACAACCCGTCCGGAGGGAACGACTCTACGGAAAGGCTATCAGAATAATGCGTGGCTGCGCCCACTGATTGATTTTTAGCCTATCAGTGTAATTAGATAATGTGTTGAGGTGAGCATGCTCGAGATAGCTTACAGTCACTTCCCCAATTATAACGGTATCATTGTATACTTGCCCAGAGACAGAGGAGCCATCACCGAAGGCAATGTTGAAGTCTCGCCCGACGTTCACCGCAGTAGCGCTATCACCTGTAGCATATGTCTTGTGCCCCTCACAAGCAACGCTGGTGCAGTCGGGGCCTGGAAGGAAGAGATCACTGCTACCTGGATGCCAAGTAAGGAAGATTGTGGGTAAGAGAAGTTTCGAAAGCCATTTCCCAACCTGTGTCGAAAGCCACTGGAAATTCAAGGAAGGGGAGATAAGAGATAGGTAAGCCAACTGATGATAATTCGACGAACCTGTGAAGTCTTGACTGGGCGTTCCTACCGACAGTGGGCCATACCATAAAGCGTTAGAATTGTTGGTTAGTTCGACATAGGTAGTCACTTGTCGCTTCTTGTTAAAAGAGTTTCTGGAGCTTGGATGTATAGATCCTGTGTTCCGTTGGTACGCCGCAAAAGCTCGCTGGACTTTACTGTTTAGTCGCGGGAAGGGGCTAGTGAGAAAATAGTAGTTGTAAAAGAACATGGTTACATACGTTGACCCTCTTACAAGCTCAGAACGGAGAGCATCGGCACGTACGATACCATTAGCATCGGCGAGCGTAAAGCGCTTTGTTAAAGGAACTAATAAGTTGTTATCGGCTGCAATGATGGAAGCTGAGAAACTCAGAAGGCTAAGAGAGACAAACGTCAAGAAGCGCATTGCAGGATAGAAGGATAAAAGGCGGGTGGTTATGGGAGCGAAACAGTGATTCCAACGATTTTTAAAGGGTGCTACGGGATGTTGTTCGCAAGCACTTGCGAGCATGCTGTCTGGGGGTGTCTCGTTATGCAGGGCAAAATTGATTTGGGAGCTGGCTTCCTGTATGAATCTGGCATATCAAATGTTAATTAGACTATAAACGCCACATGTCTGGAATGGAACCTCCCGTGAAAATCATGGAGGGTGTCAAGATCACTGATAAGGCAGTAACCTCTGCACCGTATTGAAAGTACACTGGAAAACAATCTGCATATGCATAATTTCAAAGCTTTATGATATGGTGGAAGGGTGGCAATCCGACAGAGTTGTTGCCAACATCAGCTACCAACTGTCAAAGCAGACTCTTTGAAGAATTCAAAACCATAACTCACCTATGCATTCGGGTATTCTGTAAGAAAACGCCAGACAATCCATACTAATCCATCTATGGCGATACCGCACGACGAGGCAGTTCATCGGAACGTATAGTTTGGCATCCAGTTGATGGAGGAGACTGTCATTAATTAGTTAACTCAAGAATTAAAGAGCCGCAGGTCCTGCGGAATTGAAGTTAGTATAGTATAGAATCCCAGCAACGCTACACAGTGGGTGCTCTTCCCAGTACTGTTATGCACAGTTCGCTCGTCAAGTGGATTTCATAATCACTGATATGACTTCGGGGTGTGGATGGTATCGCATGGGGGTCATATTCTTCCATACAGTTATCCGAATTCCGTGGATGACTGCTTAAAACAGTGTGTACATTGCAATGGCTGACGAGGCTGCGTGAAGAAGAGGACTGATATTCCGGAGTGTAATGGCCTTGGAATGCATTGACAAAAAACCAGGCATGTTCATTGCAGAATTTTGCAAGAGTTGTTGAGTACAGCGGCGATGCCCATTCAAGTTCGGATTCACTCCAAGTTCTCACGGCTGCTGATTACATCACATCTCCCAAATGCGTTTCTCAAAAGTACTATGTATAGTTGTGACTCTGAGTCTATGCGTCTCTTTTCCTTGACATGAGTGCCATCAGCTCGACTTCTGCTCCAGTGAGTTTGAAAAAGCCCGATGGCCATCCATATTCGGACCTCATTGTGTATCAAGCAGCTGGTCGTTGAACCTAGTCTCCAGCCAGTCCAGGAACCTGAATCGATCACCACTTTGAAAGACGTACGAGCTGGTTCTCTTTAACTGTTTCTTGTTGAAGTAGTTTATAATCGATTTTTTCCAGGAATTATTGCTAGATTCCCTTCGGCTTCAAAGTCATGAGATGGCTCTCCACAACTTCCCCCCTCTTTCAGACAACAGCGATGACAACGATAGCATATATCCGATTCACTGCGATTCTACCAATTCTAGTGCACCAGGTTTCAGTGAAAATGAGTTAAACACGCAGGTCGAAACCACTCGCGAACACGGTGTCGATGGTACGACGTTACCTGAAAACATCACTGACGTTTTTGGAGGCACTGCATGTGAAGCCATTGAATTCTCTTCCAACGATGTGACTCCAACAATATCTGAAAAAGGTGATGATGTTGGCAGCCTTGAATTCCTACCGCCATCGTCTAGCCCGTTGCCTCCATCTTCCAGTCCTCATATTTTTTCTTCCTCCCCAATACCCTCTTCACAGTCATCGTTGATGGACTTTCCATCAGATGGTCCAGTGAGCCCTCAAGAGGTGAACACCACCTCTGTTTCTCCGGTGTGATGATTGACAATCGAGTTGCGCCAGAGTGGCGATTTAGATCATTATTCAAAAGAGGAACACCCAACTGGTTTTCAAAGTTGTTCGAATATCGAAACATCCCTGACTTTGAAAACGGAAACAAGCCCCGAAACACGTCTCCTTCCTCCGTCACCTTTCAGGAGCAAACTCGAGATCGCAGAACAATTCAGTGATAATTCAGCGATATCCGACTCGCCATCGTTCTCAGTTTTAGATATGGAGCCCTCTGGCCTGGACTCGGAAGGAGCGGAGGTACTGCATACCAATTCATATTTCCTGTGCTGAACCATTACCAACTGTAGCGAGATCAAAACTTGGTGAAGGTGGTCCATGACGGATTCCGTACTCTGGATAGTGATATCCCGCTATCTTCAACTGCAGTGAAGGTGAGAACCATTCCTATGCCATTGAAACGCTTATATCTTTGTTTTCTTGGCAGCCTCCACTTGAATTTGACTCTAGCCCTCGTCAAGACAAACGAAAAATCGAAGATGACTCAGGATCCAGTACAACAGTCAAGAAACCAAAACTGAGCCTAGCCCCTACTAACATAGTATGTGGGATGAGGCTAGTCACTTATGCGCTACTCAATAGATCATCCTTGTAGGCATTTTTTCCTAATCCAAAACGCCACACTCTTGCAGCACAGAAACTTCAGCATAAAAAGCTTGCGACTCCGTTCCGTCCACCTGCCCTAGTTTTACAGCCCAGGTACACTGACAAAGAGGACAAAGAAGAAGAAACACTTTTCAGGCTAGCAAGGAAATGGACCGAAGCTGGACGGGACCTCGCATGGGAAGTCTGGGAGCTGGTCAAGGATAACGCATCAAAAGACGGCATGTCGAATCGGCAGTGCTCAGGAGGGTTTGAAGACTCATGGGGCTGGGGCTCGGATAATAATCTGGACAGCCATAGAAACTGGGGGTGGGATGTCGAACCTGTAAACTCGGCTAAGGAGAGCGGCGCTCATGAAGACCATGAAGTCACGGAGTCAAGCGTGGACGACGACGAAATCGAAACCGAGCAAGATACACTAGGGACGATGCTGTCACAGTTGGGAATCGCGGCTGAAACATTAGGATGGAACGATGAGGAAGGGCAGTTTCAAGACATCATGTTTGACGGCGGTCAATGTTTGTGATCGTGAGCTGGATTATTGTGCTTTATAACATGTACAATTGGCAATTGTGAATACTCGTGGAGGATTAAAAAATTGATTCAACCTTCAAATTTCAAACACCACGGGGGCCGGGTCCCCATGGAGTACTGTCTGCAACCTTTTCAGGAATTTTGCCGTACATTGCATGAGCAATACGATGTTTATCGCTGAGGCTTTCGAGTTTCGGGAAAGGCGGACGCTTTGTGAGTGCGTCCGCCTCGATATAAGTGAAATATAGTTCCTCGACTGATCAGACAGTCAAACGGGCGTCAGATGAAGATCAATTTGGGCGTACAATTCCATATGCCGTGCATTGCGAGTCTCGCGCGATCCACGCGTGTTAGCATCGTTCTGAAAAAGAAAGCGTTGTCATCTGCAAGTTATAGCTTCAGTTGTATGTCAATGAGAAGAAGAATAACTTCATACCTTTTGCGGGTGCTTTGCCTTTTTCTGCCTTCCTTGCTTCCATTTGCCGTTTGTGGTGAGCAAGAGCGACCTCCTCCTCCCTCTTCACTCTCATCTTGGCATTGGCAAGCTGCGCTTCGAGTCTCTGCAACAACTGTCAATTCCCAGATATTTAAAAACGTATTTGCTATTGCTAGACCTTGAGGAGACGTTCATCCTGTCTTTGTGCATTTGTATAAAAGTCATTTGAGCGTTTGCTTCGAGCAGTCCTCGATGGTTGCAGGAGGAAGAATGATCCTGGTACAAGAGGAGCATGCAATGACGATGCGCCTTGACGCTCAAAAGAGGAGAGGCTTCGAAGTGTTCGTTTGCCGGCGTCCTTGAACAACATGACTTGATGCGTGGTTTCATGGTACATTTGAATTAGAAACTACAATATCCCACTATATACAGTGCATTGCATTTCAGGGCTTGCTGTCACCGTTGAAGGTTATTGTCGCAGTTCGTGTCCTGTCCTTTGCAAATGTAGTTATGGCATGATGATACACGTCGTCATTCCGAGCTCTGAAAATGCGCTTGAGAGGAGGGGAAGGGGACCCGAAGCGTGAGAGGGGCCAAGCGATCCAGACAAGTTTAGATTCGACCAGCGACATCGGTATCTAACAGAAAGGGCATGAACGGCTGAAGGTTATAAGATAGAAGAGACGCCGTACGGGACCAAAGGTGTTACTGTCATCACTATGGAACGGTTCATCGCCTGGGACGGATGTTGGGCGGGACACTTTCATAGAAATCGGGGAATTTGTACCTTGAACCCACATATGACCTTTTGGCACCCGGACAGTGGTGTCTGGGTAAGGAGGAAGAGTTGAGACTATTTCCCCTTCTATTGCAATGATCCTTTTGACAAACTTCAGGTTCGGGTCGGTTGGCGAGCTGTATAGCAGGTAACAGGTCAGTGGGTAAAACTCCATCTTTCAAGCATACCGGAAATAAACGATGTCTCCCGGACGATAACGGGCTTGATCGAAATATCTTGAGATGCGGTCAAAGATAGCAATGTCATTCGAAGGCGATGAATATGGATTAAGAGTCGGCTAGCCAACCCTTCAGGAGGAAACCAGTCGAAAAAAGAACGAAAGGCGTGCCTGCATGCTACGACCCGTAATTTTTAAGGGGATGCAGACCTGGGTAGTTAGATATAACACGGCTGGAGACCAGTAGAAAATGCGCATCCATTTTGGAAAGCCAAAGCTAGGACGCAACATGACAAGTTTCGAAAGCTGGAGACTGCGAAAAGTGTGGAAATTGCTTACGTAAAATGTTTTTGATTTACTGGGCCGAAGCTGACGGTCTTGCATCGAACGACAACGCAAGATGGACAGTGCCTCAGCAACTCTCGAGCCTCTGTTTGCTTTTATAACACAGTCCTTGTCTACTCTTGAGTTTGCTTTCAACAAACTCCCTGGCTCCGCAGTTCTACTTCGCTATATCAAAAGCTCGCACCAGAATGATCCAGGCCGCACCATCCTCGAAATTATCCTCGTCATTTTTGCGATAAGAACGCTTTTGCAGTCCCGCACACGAACGGACAGGATGGGGAAGCATTTCATTCAGTTCAGCGACAAGGTGCACTTCGTCCGGTTCAAGTTTTACCTGTGGTATTCATGGACCTTGACAGGAAGTTGACGAGCTTGTTGAGGAGTGGACCCCTGAACCGCTTGACATGCCTCTTACTGCGACTGAGCAGACAGAGCTTGCAGCAGTGCCTATTATTAGTGGTCCGAATGGCCCTAAGCCCAAGCTGGCCAGCACGGGAAAGACTGTCATCAACCTTGCTAGCTTCAATTTTACGGGTCTCGCCGGAAACGAAAATATTAAACAGACTGCGGTAGAAACCCTGCGGAAATATGGGCTCGGAAGTTGTGGCCCTCCTGGTTTCTACGGAACTCTCGGTGCGTTCGACAAGTGCCTATGACAGTCTTGGGCTGACTCAAATTATAAAGATGTCCATATGAATTTGGAACGCGACATTGCCGATTTTCTAGGCACTGAAGCTTCCATCCTGTACTCTCAAGGCTTTTCAACGATTTCCTCTGTTATACCTGCCTTTTGCAAACGTGGAGATATCATTGTTGCTGACCGTGGCGTCAATTTTGCTATTCACAAGGGTATCCAAATTTCCCGATCAACCGTACGTTGGTTCGATCATAATGACCTCAAAAGCTTGGAGGATGTTCTGGAGAACATTGAGAAGGAAAGGAAGAAACGGCGTGGGCCGTTGACACGGCGTTTCATCATTACTGAGGGCATCTTTGAAAAGGATGGCGCCATGGTTGATCTCCCCAAATTGGCAAGTAGCCAAACTCATTTTTTTCGGACGACAGTAATACTTAATTGTGTTTTAATAGATTGAAATCAAATATAAGCACAAATATCGTCTCATTTTAGACGAAAGCTTTTCGTTTGGCACTGTTGGACGAACTGGGCGCGGTTTGACAGAGCTATATAATGTCCCTGTAGGTTGACTAATGATATTGGTACAAACCTTGCACTCTAACCACCTCCAAGGCAGAAAAGGTTGATATGCTAGTTGGTTCCGTCGCTACAGGGCTCTGTGCTGGCGGTGGTTTCTGTGCAGGCTCTCAAACTGTTGTGGATCATCAAGTATGTCGCATCGTTTATGTTTAAGTCCAAGTCCCTGATGAGGTTCCACAGCGTATCAATGGTACCTCATTCGTCTTTTCCGCCTCCATGCCTGCGCTCCTCTCTGTCAGCGCATCTGAGGGTATCAATGTCCTTCGTTCCTCCCCCTCGATTTTGAGCACACTCCAGGAAAATACTCGCGCTGCTCGTGCGATCCTTGACCGCGTCGACTGTATCTCCATCCCTTCCCATCCTGCCTCTCCCATCATCCATATTCATATACGATCACCTTCGTCTACCCTGCACCCTGCTAGTGCTGCACTGCCCCTCAAACTCTCCAACCCCTCCTCACCCCTTCCCCGTGAAGCTGCTACCTGGGATTGGGACATTGAGACTGAGGAACGGATTCTTCAGGATGTTGTAGAGGACGCCTTGGCCCAAGGTGTCATGATTACAAAGGCAAAGAGACTCAGAGGACAAGAGACCATCGAGCCAAGGCCTAGTATCAGATTGGCTATGACGAGTGCTCTGTCGAAGAAAGATACTGAGAAGGCAGCCACTGTGGTCAAAAATGCTTTGGTTAAGGTATTATCAAAGAGGCGATACTGAAGTTGAATTCTTCCATTGTTTCTAGAAGCAAGGCTATCCTATGAATCTAACTAATTACGTTTAGAATTTTCATTTCTCCGGAATATACCCCTTGCATCATTTTGTAGGAACTGAGGCCCAATGGAAGAAGATTTTTACAACTCTTGCACTCGGCGTCAAGTATAGCAACTTAAAGCGAACAATGCTGTCTTTACTATACATGTGTTGTCTGCCAAAATTCCGGATAACCCCCATGACGTGCACGCGAGCGCGATCGCTGCAGTGCCTGAACTATGTTGAAACAGACTATCGACACTTGCAGGTGCAGGTAATGTGGAGGAGCGTAGGGATAGACGGGGTAAGTACCCCACTTTTCGATATTAATGACTCGTGCCCTCTCAGGATATTGATTTTATTCCGGCTAGTTTGATCATTCAAAATACTGTCGAGGGATACCTCGTAAAGTTGACCGTTCGTTTCTCCAACCTGCTACAAACTGAATGCGCCCACTGCATATATACGTGGAGCTCGGACCGCAAATATGCCACGCTGTGTCCCCTGCTCCTGTTGGAAACACACACTCGTAATTTCAAGCATAAACGCTGATGAAACAGCGGCGCTCCGCAGCTCGACATATTAAGTATGATAAATTTCTGCCCCATTTAACTATCGAAAAGACGGCAACTTTGGGCCTCATCGTTAATCAACCGACGCAACAGCCTTTTGATCTTTTGATAGGAAGTGAGTCTCTACCTGCCTACCTGGGGCTATTATTGATGATGTATATACATATATAGCAGGCATGGTTCCAGTTTCTCTGCTCAACAGCTTCCCGAAATGTCTCTCAAAGCAAGAATAACGGTATATAGTTCGTTGCGTTCAGCTCTTTTTATTGCATCTAAGGCCCGGGGCCTCATTGACGCACTATCGTTTATCCTATCGTCCAAGGTTTGGCGCTTGCCTTTGGGGTCTTTCAGACTGCCGTGTCTGGACTTTACACAGCCGTTTCTGATGCGCGCCGGGCTCCATACATAAGTGAGCAAGGAGCTATCCTTTCGTGAAGCAAAGTTATGCCTCAACGACTCTCAAATCACAGTTATATTTGCGGGAATTGCAGTTGGTTGGTCCTTATTAACATGGGTGTGGGCGAGCGTGTTGTACGTTAAATGTTTCCTCCCTCGCTTTCTGGAAGCCAGAGTGCTTAACAGTTAACGGCATTCCACCGTCAGGCTTTCGTACAATAATCGGCCTCTCTCAGCGTCTCACGTTCTTGTCCGTGCTTCGACCCATTTCTGGTCCTTTGCTACCCTCGCTATCGGCTGGTTCGGTAAGCCTTCCATAGTTTATGTGCGCTTCTGGTCGTCTCTAGAACCACAATATATGTAGGACTCAGCATCCTGCTTGGCACTCAATTCCCTTCGCAATGCGATTTTGAAACCCCGTCTGATGGTTTGGCCAATGTCTGGTGCCTCTTGGACGGAATGTCGTTTGGGTTTTCAGTGTTACTTTTGGGGTTTTGTGAGTCGTTTCAACAATTATTATTAACATTCGTTAGAGTGACGCTGTTCCGAATACTAGGCACTGCTGCTGCGACGATTGTTTACTTGGCTGCCCGCGCAACAGGTGCAGGATTGGCTGCTAACGTCGCGCATGGTGACCATAAGGTGGAATATGGCTCAATTCCTCTAGCGTGAGTAATCCAAGCCTGAGCACACGGACTCCGATGATAGCTATGAACCGGACAATTTCACGAACTGTCATGACCTCAACCAATATCTTTTGTGCTAGTATTGCGTGTCTTTAGCAAGCTAAAGGCGACTCAACTGACAGAGAGCAAGGTTAGAACATTAACAAGTTAGAACTAACCAGGCATGTACAGATGATTATAGAGTACTACTGTATAGGGTGAGTGGTGTTGTTGAAGCAAGATTATGTGGAATAACCGTGTATTACAGTAAAGAGTGATCCAGGTATGAAGTTTGAATCAGAAGTCTTCGTCCATAGTACTAAAATTAATTAGAAAGACTGACTTTGCAAGGGAATTAACCAAACTCACAAAGTCCGTTGAGGTGCCGAGGGAGTCTCACTCGAGGGATTGATGTTGGCCTTGGAGTATTCCGAAACCCGTTTTTCAAAGAAATTGGTTTTGCCTTGCATTGAAATCATATCCATGAAGTCAAAAGGGTTTTGTGAGTTATAGTATTTGTCGCCGCCGAGAGCAACCAAAAGTCGGTCGGCGACAAATTCGATATACTGACACATGAGACTGGCATTCATACCAATGAGCGCCACTGGTAGAGAATCTGACGAATCTCAGTGGATGTGTGCACATTAGACATAATGGGAAGTACCTGTAAGGAATTCTTGTTCGATCTTGACCGCTTCCAGAATGATCTTTTGTATGATATCGGGATGTGGCCTGCGTTTCAAATGGGAGAAAAGCAAGCACGCGAAGTCTGTGTGAAGACCTTCATCTCGACTTATAAGCTCATTCGAGAATGTGAGACCCGGCATGAGGCCGCGTTTTTTGATCCAGAATATCGAAGCAAATGACCCCGAGAAAAAGATGCCTTCTACAGCGGCAAAAGCGACTAGGCGTTCCGCGAATGTCGACTGACTATCCGAAATCCATCTGAGGGCCCAATCAGCTTTGCGCTTGATGCACGGAATGGTCTCAATGGCATCAAAGAGGTGTACACGTTCCGCAGGGTCTTTGATGTAGGTATCAATGAGCAGAGAGTAGGTTTCAGAATGAACGTTCTCCATCATTATTTGAAAGCCATAGAAGCAACGCGCCTCCGCGACCTGAACCTCGTTGGAAAATCGCTCGAGGAGGTTCTCGTTCACGATGCCATCCGAAGCAGCAAAGAATGCAAGGACATGAGAGATGAAGTACCGCTCATTGGAGCTAAGTTTGTCGTTCCAATCCATAAGGTCGTGACAGAGATCCATCTCCTCGGCTGTCCAAAAGGATGCCTGTGCTTGCTTGTACAAATGCCATATCTGCCAAAAAAAAAGAAAAGAAACACGCTTAAAATGCATGAGAAAAGCCATGGATTGGACGTACTTCGGGATATTGTATTGGAAACAGGACAAAACGGCGTTTTGATTCCTTTAGAAGAGGCTCTTCGTCTAGACAGGCCCAGACGTTTGCGATTTGATCACAAAAGTTACGCGAAATAACAAACCTTCAGGCAAATCAATTTCCCCAACAAACCGCCGACGTAAATCGTCCAACAACAGGTTTTGTGGTACCACTTCCGCGACAGATTTATGTTCGAATGTCATGTCGTCAATGCATCGGATGACCTGGATTGGGAGTGTCAGCCTTTGGCGCCCAGATGATTAAAACACAAAGAACCTCTTCCACTGTAAATCCCATAAAGAGAATGGTATATAACCAGCTGCGCTGATGGTGCTGCTGTTGGAGTTCAATAAAATTTGATATGTGACTGCACGTGTTTAATGAGGTAACGCGTCAGCAACGTAATCACGATTATGAATATTGCTGATCAAGAAGGATACAACGCGTCAATATCGCGGTCACGTATCTAATTGATGGTTGAAAGTGCCAAACACGACCATACGTGTGTGTTTTCTTAAAAACTCGGCTGTCCTCTCCTTCCACCATTCTTCATCCAACTGCCACCGCCCGTGATACATATATCCATCCACCCCTTACTCTCTTCAATGGCTTCTATTCTCCGCCAAACAACCCCTGAGCCGACACCGAGCAAGAAGGTATGTCACGTTGTCCTCGCGTTCACCCTTCCCACTTATAAACTCTAAACCTAGGCGGCCGCGTCTCTAGCTGCCTTGCATTTTGACACACCTGTCAAGCACTCCGTAAAACAGACGAATGTCATCGATGATACGCGTCTATCCAAATCCCCAGCATCTCTTATCGACGAGGAAGAAAAGCCCGTTATGGATATAGAGGTCCTACGCAAGAAGTTTGTGGGCGAGATTGATTTGCCTGAAAGTATGTCTATACATACAAACTTATCTTCCACCGAAGCGTGTCTCATGGTCGTTGCAGGTGAAGAACCCCTTCTGAAAGAATCAAGACGTCGCTTCGTGTTGTTCCCCATCCAATATCCCGAGGTTCGTGCTCTTTCTTTGGTAAGCATTCAGCTAGCTTACACCCGTATGTTGCAGATCTGGCAGATGTACAAAAAAGCGGAAGCCTCGTTCTGGACAGCCGAGGAGATGGACCTTTCCAAGGATCTTCATGACTGGAACAACCGCATGAACGACAACGAGCGTCACTTCATCTCTCATGTCTTGGCCTTCTTCGCTGCCTCAGATGGTATTGTCAACGAAAATCTTCTCGAACGTTTCTCCAACGAAGTTCAAGCTGCCGAAGCCCGTTGTTTCTATGGCTTCCAGATTATGATGGAAAATATTCACTCCGAAACTTATTCCCTCCTCATCGATACCTATATTAAAGACCAAGCTGAACGTGAATATCTTTTCGATGCCATCGAGACCATCCCATGCATCAAGCGCAAAGCTGAATGGGCTCTCAAGTGGATCTCTGACCAAAACTCGACCTTCGGTGAACGACTAGTCGCCTTTGCTGCCGTCGAGGGCATTTTCTTTTCCGGTTCATTCGCGTCGATATTCTGGATGAAGAAGCGTGGTCTGATGCCCGGTCTGACTTTCTCCAACGAGCTTATCAGTCGTGATGAGGGAATGCACACCGATTTCGCCTGCCTTCTTTTCAGCCACCTAAAACGTCGTCCCCATCCTGACACCATCAAGGCCATCATTACAGAAGCTGTCGCCATCGAACAGGAGTTCCTTACTGGTATGTAAAGTCTACTGGACGCCAATGCATATGACTTAGACCTATTCCAGATGCTCTTCCTGTCAAGCTCATTGGCATGAACTCCGAGTTGATGTGCCAATACATCGAGTTTGTTGCGGATCGTCTCCTTGTCGCGCTTGGCAACGACAAGCTCTACCATAAGACAAATCCCTTCGACTTCATGGACATGATCTCTCTTCAAGGCAAGACCAACTTCTTCGAGAAGCGAGTTTCAGACTACTCCAAGGCGGGTATTAACCACACTGGGACTTCTGAGGCTGCAACGTCATCATCAGCATTGTATGTGATCTATTTTTGTTCTCTTCAATGTCTTTGCTCATCGCCGTCTCCAGTGTCCTCGACGAAGATTTCTAGTGCCTCGCATCCCATTCCATTCATAGACCATCCTGCATCTATAATCCATACCATTGCTATTTGCATTCACATCCTTTTTCGCCGCTATTATGTTATGTTTATTCATCATGTACTCTGTCATCATTAGCTATAGTCGTCCGTAAATAGGAGGGCCTGTATTACTTTGCCCAGCCCCTTGACATCTCTCATCTCAATCATGATCAAACTATTATGTTTGTTGTATTCTATCATATAAAGATTTGCGATTTTTTTTTTCCTCGTGGTGCCAACAACTATCTAGGTTCGTCGGTCATTATTGGGCAAAGGGTGGGTATATATAACTCATGTTGAATGATTTGCATTCCACATCAACTTGGAGGTCTTCCTGCCAAAATGCCCCTGCCGACGATCCAGGATCCATTGGCAAGGTTGGCAGAAGCTGGACGTGTGATGAGAGAATACACCCCTGGAATCGAATAATTTTACGGGCTACGGGATAATGACTGGATTTGCATGCTTTCTATCTAGGAAATTAATGGATATGATTGAGGCCTAATCCATCAAGCACCACTAGCATGCGGCGCAATCGATAGACAGCCTGAGTAAAAGATCTTTAGTGTTCTCATCCACGGTTGCAGTTATGAGAATGGGGGTTTGCTTACTTGAATCAAATCTCAAGCAGACATCAGCCTGGATTGACTGTTCTCCCCCTGAATGTGCCACGACATGTTGAATAAAGCTGAGCCCCAAGGCCCGGAATTACGGCATTCTCAGAGATTCTCAGAATCGGCAGAAGATGTAATATCGACTGCGTGGTCTCGACAAGCGCGGAACTCGAGAGATCAAAGTCTCGACACCTGTTGGACCGTGGCATGCTGTTCAACCAATGACATGTCACCAACTTCCGTAAAATCTTATGAGATCGATTCGAAATGGGTCACAATCACTATCCCAGGTTGAACGAGCAATATAGGAGCATTGAGCATTTGTATTCCGTATCCGAAAGTTGAAGTAGATTCAGAGCAAGATGCCAGTCGTGCATAGGTTGTAGTGTTGAGAAAAATGGAGGAAATAGAAAATAGACACCTGAATGTTCCCGATCGGCTGATTGGTGGTGGATTGATCGGTCGTGTCCGGAATCCGCTCTTCCACCACTTCGCACCTGGAATACAAGAAACAAGAAGCACAAATATCATGCTGCTTGTGCCATGAGCATAATCTTGATTTCGACTCAGGGACGTGTGGCACCTCCTGATTGCCTTCACAGTCTCCGAAACTTCGCGATAAGGCAGTCAAACCAAGGCAATGGCAGAATAGGGCAGAATGTATCATGCCAAACTTCCTCAATCTGCGTATATATAAACTAGGTATATCCAGCCTTCCTTGTGCCTCTTCATCATTCGCACCGCCGCTAGCGAATCTCTGTGCTGCTCTTTTGATTTTCCCTCGTCATGAAACCCATCTCATTTTATTTCCGAGTGGGATATCTTTGTGTTATCCACATGCTTGAAGATCCTTCTGTTTCCATCCTAGTGAGTTCCCAGACAAACGCGTGGCAGTTATGAGTAGTATTGACTCTTTAGCTCAGCCGGTCGACTGATTTCGAAGTTCATAGAAATTGGCTTGCTATCACACACTCTCTTCCCATATCAAAATGGTACTATGATGTGAGGCATTTCATAACAAACATAGGCTGTTATTTATTAGGTTTTCCTTTATCAGACCACGTCAGAATGGAGTGAGTCCCGTCTTGTATCATTTTATCCTTGAGACTAAAACTTCCTTTCCGTAGCACTGGACTATCCTCCATTTTTTGCCTATTTTGAAAAGCTACTCTCTATTCCTGCCTTCGTTATTGATCCCAGGATAGTGGACCTCAACAATCTTAATTACAGCAGTTGGTCTGTCATTGCATATCAACGTACAACCGTCATTCTTACGGAGCTGGTCCTCGGATTTGTCCTTATCAAGTAAGCTCTACTTTATTTCAGTACATTTGGATGGTGGATGGCTCACATGAACAAACCTTTGCAATCTAGGTTCATTCGTGGCGCAGTCGATCCCCCAACCCAACGAATCATATCAGCCTCTCTCTTTCTACACCCAGGATTCCTCATTGTCGACCACATTCATTTTCAATATAATGGTTTCATGTTTGGTATTTTGCTCTGGTCGATACTAATGGCGCGAAATGTGCGCTTATTTCTCTTTCGTTCTTTCGTTATATAAAGTCACTGAACTGGAACTCAGGGGAACAAACTTGCTTCTGGCATTTTGTTCGCTGTTCTGCTGAACTTTAAGCATATATACATGTATCTCGCGGTACGGTTTCATGGCGGTTTGATTTCCTGCCGTTAACATTTTCTCTATCAGCCAGCCTATTTTATTTATCTACTTCGGGGATTCTGCATGACCCCTTCTGGCGAATTCCTCATAAAGAATTTTCTTTCTTTGGCAAACGCTGTCATTGCAGTATTTGTGGCCTCGCTAGGTCCTTTCATTCTGATGGGACAGATACCGCAACTGCTCTCTCGTCTCTTTCCATTTACAAGAGGCTGACTTCAAAGAGGAGATTAGAGCAGATAAAACTTACTACTTCATCTGCTTCGCAATTTCTTTATGGATATTGCTACAGAAGTCTTCCACAGAACATTTTCCGCGCCTGAGCACAACTGGAGCGGAATAATCCGGCGCTAGTCCCCTAGGTTTGGTGTATACACGGACGAGATCCAGCGTCTCCCACATTTTTGCAATCAACTCATCGACATTGAGCCATTCACGGGATGATATCGGAACGGACATAGGAATCTTGTACCTGGGCGGAGGTCACTACAATTTGTCAGGGAAGGGGAACGGAACACACAATAAATCGAGTTCCTCAATAGAGATCGCATCGATCTGGACGTTTCAATCAGAAGTATGCCCGAAGGCCATATTGACATATCAGACCTTGTTCAGAACCTGTACCAAAAAAATAAGCGGCTATTACACGCAGTATAGTTCTCCTTGTACTTACATAGATAGCGGGAATGTAAACTCTACGATAAAGAAATGTGAAGACGACGTTTCGCAGAGAAACAATATGGCTAACCTGTTCCCTTCGATGACATCGACCAGATCATCGGCTGTGGCGTTGGGTTCCCGAATGGCAACGTCAGCATTGTTGATCCTGTACTCGCTGAGGATCGCCTTTATTTCGTCATGATCTATGTTCGTGAGAGGGACAGTGTTCGTTATTGCAATACCACCCTTCTCTTTTTTGCGGACAAGGATGGCTGGTGGTTTCTTGTTCAGTCTGATGCCGAAGCCCTCCAACTCGGATTCGATAATTTTTTTGTCACCGAGAGGTTTGAGAACGTCGAGGACGATGAAAATGAGGTTGCAGGTGCGAGCAACTATCGAGTTTCTTTGTCAATCCGATGAGATCCAGGCTTAGGAACGACGGCTGCATACCAGCAATGACTACAAGTAGATTTATGAGCCGCCTACTTGATAGGTAAGGAGCTGAGATAGAGAGCTAGAACGCACCTTGTCGGCCTCTACCTCTACCGTCGTTAGCACCCTCAATGATACCAGCTGTGTATGTCATTTAGAATCTTTCAAATGAGTTTTTAGATATGGTTTACGAAGATCTAGAATCTGTATGGGCGCCCCGTGTACTTTGACAGTACCAGGTACTGTTGTCAGAGTGGTGAAATCAATTTCCGATGCTTCAGAATGCGTTCCCGTCAGTTTTGACATGAGTGTTGACTGATGAAGAGATCAGAGGTGAGACGATGGACAATAACGCGACTTGTGAAGAATACCTTTCCCACTGACGGGAAGCCGACGAAGCCGACTGATGCTATACCAGTTCTGCATTATTCAACATTGATATCCTCGCTGAAAAATAGGCAATACCGACCTGGCTACGTCGAAACCGAGACCACCACCACCGCCTCCGCTGCCGCTTGACGGAGATATAAGTTCTCGCCGTAGTTTGGCGATTTTGGCCTTAAGCTGACCCAAATGGTAGCTCGTGGCCTTGTTCTTTTGGGCTAGGTTGCATGGATGAGAATCCAGCCAAGAGACAAAATAACATGAGGATACTTTTGGCCTGAAGGATGGTCAGCAGAGAGAAGATCGGGAAATGAAAGTACCGCACCATCTCATCTTCGATTTCCTAGAATGATAACCTGGCTGAGAGATCAATAGGCAGACAATAGAAACTGGGCGCATGCCTTTATTTTCTGTAGGGTGGTCATTGTTGCAGGAGTAAATGATGGTCGGTGTTTGCCGAGTGTGTTGTCCAGAGGATTGTTGGCGCCTGACACCCTCTTCTCGTCGCCTTTGTGCTCTCCCACATTCCTTCCCCGCATACCACCGCGCTCTCTTCCCGCTGCCGACACGTAGCTATCACCTAGCCTCACGCTCTTTCCTCAGACCAACCTTCTCGACCCCCCTGCGACTGGCTGGATCTGGTCCACTTCCTCCCATTCGTCTTAAATCCTATAATCTGAACCTCAAGCATGTGTGGAGACTCAAAATGGAAGCGTGAAAAGGTCGCGGACCACAAGGTGACCTTGTTTCTCACACTCTCAGTCTTGAGACTCACGCATACACAACCGCAGTTCGACTTCATCGACACAAGGGAGTTCACCGATAATGGTTTCGTCATGCGAATGAAGTGCGTCTTATCATATTTCACAGTTACTTCTGTTGAGTTTCTGCAGATATCTCTGGCTTTATATCATCGTCCTCAAGTCCTTCATGGTTTACATGCTCGATATCTTCTCCGCAGTGACCATGTTGTCAACCCAAGCCTGGTCAAACGAAATCTTCAATCAATGTGACAATTTGAAGGGCTGCATTTTCATTCCTTTCAATACTGGCAGATGGCTGTTTGTGGGCTGTATCATCTTTTCCTTTCTTTTGGTACGACGCAATGAATGGTTACTCTTCGATGTTGATGCTCACACCGTTGTAGCTGGCCTATGAAGCACGGAAAGCGAAAAAAATCATTGCAAGCAGAGATATCTCTTATGCATTCACCAATGTCATGGCTAACAACTATTACTCCCTCCGTAAGTCGAATCATATGTATTTGGACCCATTTCCAACGCTCAAGTCTCTTCATAGGGTCATATGATCATTTCTGCTTCTTCGATCATATTAGCAGCTCTACCAAAACTAGCGACGATTTTGCTTTTTTCGTCTTCTTTGCCTTCAAAAGTTTGCGCCCTCTTTATGTGTCATGTTTTGGTTGTTGATGTGTTTCAGGTTGGAAGCGTGTTTTGTTGGCCGATGCTCCCCGTCAGACCATTAATGCGTTGACTTTATATGCCATCTATCTTGTGAAGCACGACAATGGTCCCTGGTACGACATCAATACATGGTTTGCAGACAACAAGAGCACGTCCACGTCGATTTTGACGGTTACTACCTTTCTCACCGTCTTGGTCTTTGCCGGTTCTTTACTGATCCTGATTGCTGCCGGTCTCTGTTACATTCCTCTCTTATGCCATATTCAGGGCAATCTCAAGGTTCGAGTGATTATATTGATTTGGCATTGCCTAAAGCTGATTGAGTTCAATGTGTAGGAATACTGCTGCCACAAAGTTGACAAGGTATATAGCACACTTGTCATGGTTCGCAACATACTGATCTCGTTTCAGCGTATTGGTGCTGTGATCAAGCGTAGACAGAAGCAGAGGCTGGCAGACGCTGCGAAGCTTGCTCAGAAAGAGGCTCAAGGCGACTTCTCTCATTTGAAGAATAAGAAAGGAGAAATGATCGCTCAACCACTTCCCCAACCCACCCTTCCCAATCTTTCTGTTGATGATGATCTCGACGACACCTCGTCCATGAACACACGCGGTCCTCCTACCAGCACATATACCCAAGACTATTACCACTACAATTCCGACAAGAACTCCATCATGACAGGAGACTACCCGCCTCCAATGCCCGCCTATAACCCATATTCCTCTCATCAAGTGCCGGGCTCTCATACACACTTCCAGGCTTCATCCATGTCTCTCGGTCAAGATGATAACTACCAGCAGCGCCAACTTTATGACGAGGACAATGAAAGCACGGCACATCTAACGGCGACAGCTGCTCCATTCTCTCAACAATCTCCTGTTGAGCGGTCGAGGTCGGCTGGTATACCATATGGGCACCCTGGTCCTACTGCTGGAAACAATTACGACCCCCACGACGTATATCAAGGCCGAGCCCCGAACCCTTCACAGGGACTGGCGTATGACAATGCGGCTAGTTATGCCAGAAGTACAACACCAGGCTATCCTAGCCAAATATCTGATAATCCTTATGGCGGATATTCTAGTAATCCGGCTACACCACAAGGAAGCTCGCACCAGACGGGACGGAGAGGGCGCGGTTATGACGAGGAAGGTGGTGGAGGCGGGTATTCCCACGCCATGTAGTATCATTCATCCTTCTGAGGGTCCATCTTCCACCTTTGGCACGCACTTTTATCTACATATATAACCTTCGTCTTCACTCATTGCTCATTGGACTCGTTTGACGTAGACCCGCAGGTTGGGTGCTGCTTGTATAACAGATACTTTACCGTCGGCTATAGAACCAATTCTTCCAACTTGAACTATCTAAAGATGAAAGCCCACAAATGCTAATTCAAGGGCAGGAATGAATACAATCCTTTTACAGACTTCCCGGTGAACCACATTATATTATAAGTCTAGAAGACCTTACTCCATACAATCAAACCAATGAGAAGTAGAAGAATCAATATGATGCCAGCGGTCACCACCCGTTGTTTATACATCCTAGGGATCTCAGTCAGAAAAATCTATAGAATTGGATTGGCAGAGCCCAAGCAATGAGGAAGATAGACACACGTTCGTATCATTTTCTTTAGTGTATTCGACGCACGATCTATTGAAGAGTCTGCGGTATTGAGCTGGCGTGAAGGGGTCAGTACGAAAGCAATATAGCACAGAGCTCAGAAAATGACGCACAGTGCTTCGCGCATGCTCAATCTGTTCTCGTTGTGTTCGTAAGTTCAATAAGATATCAGCCCCTTGGTTCTCAGTCTCCAATGCTATCCGCTGCGATTCTTGCAAGCGTCTGGTACCCTCTTCGAGCTGAGAGGTACCAGCAAGTAGCCGCGCACGGTCGCTGTTTGACCCATATGGATCATCAGAAGTGGCAAAAGGTTGTGAGGAGGAGAGCAAGTCCGAACGAGCGGCCTGAGCGCGTTGGTCCTTCAATAGCTTCTTGTACCGGGCCAAGTCGGATTTAGCTGTTCGTAGACGGGTATGATATTCTGTGCGTATGGACTGGGGTATCCCTTGAATTTCTATTTCCATTTGTGAAACCTAGATCGGGTATTTGAGTATGGTACATGGAAAGCAATGGTAAGAATTCGAGAATACCATTTCGTCTGCTTCGTCCAACTCCATATCTACTCTTCTCAAAGTAGCCTTTCTTTCTTCTGCGAGTGCTTCCCATTTATCGTAATAGCAAAATGAGCTATGGTATACACGTACCGCCACGCTCATGACTGTCCTCTCCTTCGAGCCTCTTCGCGATTGTGGCGATGAACTGCTGGAAGTCCTGCTCATAGGAGTCAAAAAGGGCGGTTGGTGCACTATTCATGATAAGGCAGTCGTCGTAGGGTGAGTATGCCTTCCTCCAGGGAGACAAGATAGAACAAGAGGCCAAGTTACAACGCCGGCGCAGTTGCCGAGCGACTGATCTTGTCCAAGCCAAATTTAGACATTCGATCCCCGCCGCTCCTTTACAGCCATGTCAAGCTCTACGTGCGTCGCGTTTTCTCGTTCTGTTATCCCTTCAGACGTGAGCTAATATAATTTCTGAAGAGTATCGCTGTATCTTGACCCCCAAATTCGTGACTGGGTCCTTTTCCCTATCACTTTGGTGATGGTACGTGTCCTGTTCCGTATTTTTTGTGTGCGACGTCCTAACGAGTTATTCTCGACGAAGATATTGGTGGGGATCCTCCGACACTATGTTGTAATCCTACTCCAGTCTCAGCCAAAACCACAGACCCTAGAGGCAATTCGCGAACAGTGTGTAGTCCCTCTTATACTTCATTGCATCTCATCCCAATAAAACCATAGACGAGCTCTCATACGGTCACAGGTCCTCCGTGCTACGTCTGCTAATTCACCCGCGCCACCTCAGTTCTATACTTCCATATCGCGCCACTTGTCCGAGGCATTCGCTGCAGGAACATATCTTAAGGATGGACCACCGAAAGGCGACGCACCTCCTGCCCCACCGAACCCAATGGACCCTGCTGCCATGGATGGTATGATGGCGGGAATGAAGACCCAGATGGTTATGATGGTCCCGCAAATGGTGATCATGGGCTGGATCAACTTTTTCTTCCAAGGTTTCGTGTTGAGTGTGTATCC